>OLKM01006051.1:0-15225 GCA_900291075.1 Melanogrammus aeglefinus | reverse complement strand
GCCGGTTCCACTCGCTTACAATTTTCCATACTGTGGCCACTGTAATACGACCACAAAGAAGTCAACTCTACGGGCTAATTTCATCATTATGGTTTTGTTTTTTGACGGCCCACAGCGATCCGGGGCTATTCCAAAAGATCCTGGGGCTTATAGCCTGTCGAATGCCCGGTTCGTAACGTACGCGCCTGATTCCTTAGCTAAACCACACGTATCAATCATGTCTAAACATTGTCCAATGGAATCAGTATCTATTTAATCCTATTAATGTATTATTTAGAGACTACTACGAGCAGGTCCGGGCTGACCGGCTCATAGCTTTTTCCTGTTTGCTCGCGTGTAACGCTACCGCAGTCTAACTACAGCTAGCTCGTTGTTCCGTACGGTACATTGGCTGAGCAATCACGTCTATAAACAAACCGAGATACATAAGGCCAGTCGTGCTATTCCGAACGGAATAGATAAACCAGCACATTAAACAAGTTCACCCACTGTTACACATCATTTCTAATTCACCCTTTCTTTACCTGCAAAGGGGAGAAGCAAAATATGTACTTTAACACCACGAGTTCGTCCCACACAACCTATTATACTTCGAACTCGAGTGGTGCGTCTCATTCATCTGAACAGATTGCTCACGCCGGCGTACTTCTTATTCCTTATTTCGCTGAACACACCATTGTAGCGCAACGTCGCGCCCCTCTGGCTGGTCTGGAGTGTAGACTTGATATACTGCTAGGATAACTACCATTTTTTCAGACAATAATACCACTCTTTCTCCCAAAACACACCATAGCAATTATAACACACTCTGAACTGATGCCCTATTTGCTTAAATGAAAATCATACTTGCACAAATGTTAAAAAATGAATAATAATTTGATAGAATGTAGCGTATATTAAACCCCGCCCCAATTTCGTATGCTTTAATGTATGCCACAATGCGGTATGAAAGGCTGATATGGACCAAAGATTTATAACCAGCTGTAACCACTTTTTTTCTTTTTCTTTTTTTTTTTTTTACTGAGGATATGCTTTATATGTAGTTCTATAACGTAATATCGATTAACAATACCTATTGCGAAATGTATGCATCTAAGATGTTACATGGATCTATTTGGTTTTACAATCTGTTTTACAGTATCGAAATACAATTACTTTACAGACCTCAGATTTAGTGAGACGACCATGTGCAAACCATTTGAAGACCTAGAAGAGTTTATTTGCATCTTCAATGACAACTAATCTAAGCTGAACAGTTCATCACATTATTAACAACAACTAACAACAGCAACAAGCAGGATTCTGTACATTATATATTACATTTAAACTCAGAAATTAACAAAAACTATACTTCTTGTAATAGATGCGTACACTGCTGTTGATCCAAAAATTCAACCAAGACATTAAATTACAAATGTTAAATGCTTTCCTCTTAGTGCTGAGGTTCCCGCCCCCATCGTGTGGGCGCGAGCGGAATGCATTGTCACTTAAGTTACTGTTGCAGCCTGGATGCTGTGAGACGAACATAATTGCAACGGCCAGGACATCATTGCCACGCGCACATGCAATCTGTGCAAATCTTGAGTTGAGGACTTGGATGGCAGAATGACACCAAAGATGGCCTGTTACACCTATGTCAAACTTGAATAGCATGACAGTTGCGGAAAAGCTGGGGAAGATTGGAGAAATCCTGCGAGGAGCTCTCCTCAGTTCAGATGACCGCAATACGGACCACAGTTAGTTTCGAACTGGCAGATTCCTTTGTTCAGAATCAGAGTACGCACTTTCTTGAGAGGATAGGCGACGTGTACCAGCTGCAGTGAAACAAAAGCAATGCACGCGATGATTCAATTTTTAAAACCCTCGTGGACTGTCCTTCTTAGTGAGAAATTTTGCCGAGAGCAAAACCCAGTCTTGAATGTATCCTTATCCTTTAAAAGGGCAAAAGTGGCACTTCCCAACAAAGTGCACTCAAGGGCCTAACTTATAGTTGGCTAGCTGCACAGAATGCCTAATAGGTACACTGCAGATGATAAGCCGCAGACACAACTGCCCAAGGAGCCATAGGAACCTCGTGATCCTGGACATGGCTCCACTGGAACAGGTGAATGAAAGTCTCCACAGCGGCAAAGGAAAACGACATTTAGCCGGTGAAGAGAGGGTGAAGGTGTCGGAGGAGCTCTGGCGGGGGAAACAACTTCCTCATGTGTGGAGAGCAGCCAAGGCCAAAGAGCTGATGTCCATGGGCGACCGTGAGCCAAGCCACCTACCCAGCCTATCTACTCTGAGAAAGGCAAAGTCAGACAGGGGAAGTAAGGAGTTGCAGCACACAGATCCGGTCTTGTCACTGCAGCTTCTGAAGTACAGTGCCGTTTGATGTGGAGCATATTTGACATTTGAGGGCTGGACAAAGTTATTTATGCACTACTGGGACCCCTTTCGCAGATGGTAGGTTGTACATAGTCCCTTTCAAAGCTCCATGGGTCCTTGAGCTTTGATGCCAGACTGTTCGCGGTGTAAGACGACCGTCTGAGCAGACCAACAGATTACAATCGGGCTCACACTATTCCACGTAATATCAAGGAGTCCTGTCTGTCTCACCGACTGGATATCACACACCACCGTTAAGTACAGATGCTGTCTGAAAATCACAAACAATTGTGAATCCAGCCAAATGCCATAACTGGCTAAATTGAGTTGCATAGAGCGAGGGGCACCACATTCCTAAAAAGCGGCTCTTGTCAGATTTCCCACTGCATGTATTTAGTAGGCTCTTGTTCAAGGTCGCTTCACACCTCAGGCCCGACCTAATGGGCTGTCATACAATACCTGCTATTCGTTGTACTGACTGGTCACGCAGACGTCACAATCAGTTTACCTCCCTGCTTCATACGTGATAGATGCTTGCCCTTGCACAAGAACTTCATCACTCGATGGGAATGGAGTTCTACGAAAAAAAGGACGCAGAGTGAAGACTTTTTATCGTGAGGGCATTTGCAAGCTTTTGCTAAATTGCCATCTCATTGAATGATGACAAGACACCCACTCGCCGTCAGATTTGCAGTTGTGCCCTTAGCGAGTCAGAGGAGAATGCGATGAACATGGCAAGAACCAGTAATCCGAAACGCTGTAAAACACGTGTCTCAAAAAAAGAATTGCAGAGGCTGACAACCTGACATATGCCTGGATGATGATATGACCGGGGGGTGACTGAAACATCCAGCCCATTCAGTGGATTTAATGCAACACGGATGGCAGAGATCCTGGGTTGCCGGAAATCTGTGTTGAGGCAAAATACTTGCATCACATATGGGGTGAGACGGGATAATATCTGCCTTTCCTTCCTGAGCTGCTTCCTCTCCTTAATCAGGATGTGTCTCATACCTGCCAATATGGACTGGTGTGATGGTCAAATCATATGTTTTTGCAGACAGCACGGACCACGCAGCAGGTCTCTGCTCATGTAAGAGGCGGAATTTTCAAAAATCTGAAAACGATGGTTATTTAAACATGAAACACACTTGCCCATTACGCCTGGACCGTTTCATTAGAACACACCTTGGTTACATCGAAGGACAGATGCGGCTTTCCTCTGCAGCGCTCTAAAGTCCATTCAAAGGACACAGAGCCAAATAAAATGGACACACCTCCAGTTGAAGGGGAGGCAGAAGACAAACCCATGATAAAACTAGAGAGGCCTTGCTGTACCACCAAAAAAAAGAAATAAGCTATTCTAACCCCCATGCCCAGAGTGGCTTCATGTGTTGACACAGCTCCTAAAAAACAAAAAATGCAAATTGGCCTTCTACCAACACGGGCAATCTGACCAAACACCTGTTAAGATAGGCAAGGACACAGGTCAGTCCTTCAAAAAATCATTGTGCATTTGACTCATTTCTGTCAGTGTCTCTGCTTTGCATTCTGTGTACAGTGAAAATTTCAGAATATTACATAACAAAAAGTCACCAGGACAACGAGTGAAATTTTCAAGTTAGTCACACAAGCCATTTGTGACAAAAGGGAATCAAACAATATGATCCTACAGACAGAGGCAGGACAATCCTCCTGCTGAACATTTTTTGACCACAAAGTACTGCATTCAGGGCAAAGCGAGCAAGCAGGTGTTAATTTCCGTGTTTCTGTAACCATTGCCCTCATATCATCACCAAGGTTGATGAACCCATGCTCCTAGTCTCGGTGACAGAGACCCAGTGCTCAAATTCAGACTGCAGGAGGGTTTTGCCTGTCAGAGAGGGCCGGTTCCCCTAGTACCTTGTTGATGGGGGCATTATAGTAGAAAGAGAGAGGGCATTTCAATAGTCTCCAGGCAGCACTTTGTGGAGGGAGTCGAACTGCAACCCTCAATATGCCTAAGACTAAACACAGAAGCAGCTAAGCCATCAATGGAAGTGGACCCTTCCATGCCAGCGCCCCTTTGCATTGGTATGGTTGACCATGGTTACTCCACAGGTGCAGCACTGTGGGTCGAAATTGCTGCACGAGAGCCAAGCCACCTACCCAGCCTATCTACTCTGAGAAAGGCAAAGTCAGACAGGGGAAGTAAGGAGTTGCAGCACACAGATCCGGTCTTGTCACTGCAGCTTCTGAAGTACAGTGCCAGTTTGAGTGGGAGCATTTTTGACATTGGGCTGGACAATATGTGCCATTCTGCAGGAGTGACCTTCTTCGGCGATGGGAGCGGTATGATGACCTGACCAAGGGGGTTTCCCACAGTACAGGAGAAACACATAGCGTGTAGCAACCTCATGTTTTTGTTCTACACAAAAGAGCAGTAAAAACATTCCATTCAATGTTCTGCTTCATGTCTCAGCAAGAGATGCTATTTTTATAGAAATCTGATTTTGTTGCTATTTTGTGCAACTTTGTTTGGTTGATTTATAATAAATGGCACACGCAGTTGCTTGCGTTGCCCAACCTGAGAAATTGCCCTCTTTACTCCTCTTATCACATTTCCGAAATACCTTTAATCCTTTTGGGTTCATACAAATGAGATGGGTGACTGAATAAATTGTATTTGGTAAAGCCTTGATTGGATAGAGACCTTATTAAGAATTGATTGCGTCGATGTCAATGAGGTTGTATTTTAATTGTTCAAACACTGTCTCACAAGGTTCTTACTCTATTCAAAAAAAAAAATAATCCTTCCTGTTGGTGAGTGAAAAGTGGTAAATACATAGATACCTAGGCAGTTTCTTCTCGCTTTGCCGGTCAAGTGGTACAGTGGTATGGTTGCCTGCTTGCTCTGGCTGAGTGCACATTTCTGTGCATCTATTTTGTTTGTGTTTCATCTTCATGACCCTGCTACTCACAGCAGATACCGTGACAAAGTGGCTAATAAAAGAATATTACATCTAAATCAAAACCAGACTGAAGTGAACAAAACTCAAAATGTATTTGAGAGATGAGCACACATAAAAACAAGCAACACACCTCATATATAAACAGGACATACAAATGTGAGGATTGGGGAACAATCAATTTATTTTGACGCCACAAACGATAGAGCCTATTTTGAGATTTCAAAGTGGACTGTGGGCTGGGTGAGGTCAAGCATTGGCGATAATATAAGGCTATAACATTAACACTTAAAAACTATAGTTGTTAAGAATTGAAGGTGATGTGCAGAACTTAAATGCACGACTCAGAACTCAGTAGTTGAATAAAGAACAAACGTTTACTGGCAGGATACGGTACACAGGTAAGCAAACATAATCCAAATAGGGCACACAGTTCAGTATCGAGTCGAGGTCGAGAAACACGAGAAAACAATGAACATATACGTAGCACGGAGAAATACATGAACACAACCTGAGTAATGACGAGAACGCAACGCAAGGAGTAACAAGAATACAAGACAGCACAAAACCTGGCACAAACGATAGAGACCATTTTGCCGCGATTTGAAGGTTGACGGTGGCTGTGTTGCATTAACAAGAGGTCAAAAATTAAGTTGTATTAAATTACTTATAAAGTAGTAAAGTATCAAAAACATTTCTTTTAACACAGCACAAACCCAGCACTAACGTAGCACTAAAACATAGAGACCATTTTGACGCGATTTGAAGATGCACAGGGGGGCTGAGTTACATCACGTGAGAAAAAATCAAACCTGGGAATATCTTTAAAAACTGTAGTGGCACAAACATTTCTTTTGACTGCCACAAAAACCAGCACAAACGTAGCACTAACGATAGAGACCATTTTGACACGATTTGAGCGTTCTAGGGGTGATGGTTGCATAACAAGTGGACTGTTTACATAACAAGAAGGGAAAATAAAGTTGTATTAATTACTTAAAAAGTAAAGCCGGGCTGGGTGACGTCACATGCCAGAAAATGCAATTTTGAATTACTCAAATACTCCTTACCAGCACAAAACAATAATTTTTACGGCACCAAACCAAGCACAAACCCTAGCACAAACGAACAGCAGTGTTATCATTTTAATTATTTTGAATGAGACAGGGGGCCGAGACTACTCACAGGTTTAAAGGTCCCATGGCATGAGAAACACGCGAGTCAACCATCGCGGGCATCAATCCCCTTCTCCTCCATGTCGTGGTTCAGTCCACTTCAGATTGATGTGGACGTGGTTAGAACCAGAGACGTCGGCGAACCCGACGCAGTCATTTGAGATTCATAATAATAATAATAATCGTTTGGAGGCTCCCACAGCTTTTGGCCCTGATAATTATATTATTATATTGACTTCGTATATCTACGTATAATATAGGACCCGGAGTGTTCTAGAATATTTACAGAACCCGGCCAAAAGGCTGTGGTGCGCCTCACCATTGCGATACATCACTATGTAAACAGAGCTCATGGTACTGTGGCAACAAGCTGCTCAGGGCCACACCCCCACCCTCCTCCTTGACCCGCCTCTCTCCTCCTCATTTGCATTAAAGCTACAGACACCGAAACGGCCTGTTGGGAAAGCTCAATGTGCGACGGGCTCGGAGTGGCTGTAACTCTGCACCACGGCTGAATTTCGGAACGTCTTCAAATACTGTGGGTGGGGCCCACTAATATCTATATTAAAGCATCCATAAAGCATCCACATGTATGTGTGCTAACCCTATTATTATCACTAAATCTAACAAAAACAATATTTATCATTATCATTGCTATTAATACAATTATTGATATGATTATACTGTATTGCAATTCTATTCAGGATGATATGATTTAGACTCACTGAAGCGCAGGGAGATGAGGAGAATACTCAGCAGTCCGATGCTCACAATGACAGTGATTGTGAAACCATAGAGCTGTTCAGAGAGTAGGACACAACACACACACACACACCACAACACACACACACACACACACACACCACACACACACACACACACACACCACACACACCACACCACACACACAACACACAGTCAATTTGGCAAAAAAGTTTTCTAAACATAAATCTTAAATGTATTTGGAGGAAATACAACTTTTTTGGGATATTTTTGGACTGGATTATTTCTTTTAAATTCTCTATAAAGGGGCACCTACCAAATCTTCTCTTCCTGGTCTCCTCCCGGTCCAAAGACGTGTTCTCAGGTTCCTCAGAGAGTCCAGGGTCCGGTTCAGAGATGGTGACCATTGTTACTCTCTGACGGCTTCCACGGCGCCTGAACACTAAGCCTTTCTCTCTTTGCTCTTACCAGCTGGAAAAAACAACGTCACTTGTTTTCATTCTGACCATTTATCAGCTTGCACTCTGATACCATCAGTGTAAGGAAATGTTTTTCTTCTACTACACACAGAGTCACGAACGACCTCAAGCACACGCACACGGACCCTCAGAGTAATGTACACACACGCATATTCATGCTGCGTGGCTGTCATTCACAGTCCAGACTCCCTACGGTCTGCAGAATCCCTCCCCGTCTTGAAGAAACACCTGAAGACCTCTACTGAGAACACCTCAGTAAGTGATGACTGGTACTGTGGCTCTCATGTTTAGAACACGCTTAAGCAGAGCAAGTACTGGTCTCTAGCATACATGTTATTATTCCCTCATTACCATATACGCACACATAGTTATACAGTAATACACACAGAAATACATACATACACACACACAGTGGTTAAATTGGGATTTTCTATGTGGGGGGGCTCTGATCCGGAGGGGCCACCGCTCCCCATACGCAGAGTACGCAGAGCCAAAATTAAGGTTGCAAAAAAAAATATCCATGATATTCGTTATATTAGTACATTAAAGAAATTAGCATTTTTTATGTGTTGCTTAATATGTAACGGTCTCGCGACTGCAATGAAGCACGCGCACGAGCCGAGCAGCAGGGGGGCGTGGCTTTTGTGATTCCTGATTGGATGGAGGGGAGGGTGTGCAATTCGAAAAATAAATCGTTAGTCCAGTAAATCCAGCCGCCCGGGATTGTACCTTTAAAGGCTTAGCGATAGGCTACGTCACCATCATGTTAACGCGGGCTTTTAAATCTAACCTGCCTGTGTGTAGCGCGCGCTCTTCTGTCTCTAACTCTCTGTCTCTTAAAGCCTGCCACACACATAAAGATTTTATTAAATCTCAACCGATTTTTTTATCTGTGAGAGACCCCCACACATGAAGATAAAAAAATCTGTGATTTAAACAGTTTTGATCGTATTGTTGTGTGGTGTCCTGCGATATATTCCAAACACAGCACACAACACACAATTTAAGATTTTGTCAATGGGGGACTCCCGATTGTCGGCTTCCCCCACCACACAAGACGATTTTGACACACAACAACGTATTCTCGGCCGACCAATCGTAAATATTGAACATGTTTAATATTTACGATTGGTCGGCGCGCCGACTGATTTCGGAGCCGATTGTCGGCCGAAATTTCACTCTTAAACAACACCACACACTACAAAGAGAATCTTATAAAATAAATCTTAAGAGCTTAAGATAATCGGGCGATGTCTGTCCGTGTTCGGAAGGGGGAAAATCGGGGGCAAAATCAGCCCGATTTATCTTTATGTGTGGTGCCAGGCAATTATGTTAACTTTTCCTGCTTAATGAAAATGCAAGCCCATATCTAATGATATTAGGCCTATTGGGTTTAATTTAGTTTATCTTACATCGCACTCTCACCATGTCACCTGTCTACTACGATAATTATGTCTGATGATGGACCGTTAGAATGATTTGACGTTGTGTTGTCTTATCTGGGGGGAGGAGGAGCTGCTGCGCAAGTTTCGTGCGCGATATGCCTATTTCTCAAACTTGCTCCAGATGTCTAGGCCAGCCTATCCCTACTCCATTATTTAGAATTGTGTTTTAAAACAACATAGATTTGCAATGGAAAAGTTGTAAATGAGTAGGACAACATTGCTCGTGATGGACTAGGCAGACTGCCAAAATCGGCTGGAGCTGATCTGCTGCGCAGAACTCCAGACCCGGCCGCTTCTGTGCCGGGGCTCCGCCCCGGACAGCCCCGGCCCAATTTAACCTCTGCACACACAGTATTGGAGGGGGGACAACATGTGGCCTGCGTGTCACCAGGGTCTTTCACATCGGCCCACGCAGAAAATATGAGGACATGTATCGTGGGATAAATTAAGATATGTTCATATTAATGACAAACTTTATAGAATTATGTTAGATTCATAAGTACACCTGATATCACTTCAGTTAAACAAGCAGGCCATTTATTAAACACACATAATTCTTGATTAAATAAACCATTGTCACTCTTAATGTCACGTTGCACTACCCATTAATATATAAGTCATGAAAAAAACTAATAACTTGGGTCTCCTGCTCCCTGAAGTTACTCTGGCGCCTCTGTTCCACGTATTATAACGAAACATATATCATGAAAACACACAGCTACTTGAGATGCCTATCAGTAGTAGTCCGTTACTCACTCATGGGCGTAATCACACGTCAAGTAAGGTTAATGTGAGCTTTTTGTCTCCAACACACCCATGTTGTTATGTATATAGGAGAATAAATCTGTCTATATGGTCACCGGTTCATCAGGTCGGCCCATTTGGCTAAAAATGTTTTCTAAAAGTACATTTCAAATGTATGCAGATGAAAACACTTTTTTTTACTGGATTATCTATTTTACAGTTTTTCTCAGTCGCTTTGGTACATTTCTCAGATCAGAATTGAAATTTGCAAAACAGTAAGTGCATTTCTCAAAACAATTTGTACAAATAGCAAAACACCATGGATTTCATGCAGAAGCAAGTCTCTTGCTCAAAATCCTTAGTTGGTTTCTCAAAAGTAAATATCTGTGTCAATGAACATGTCGGTGCCATCAGAATGACAAGTCCTTGTGTCATTGTGTACGGATAAGACAGTCAAATTTCTTAGTCATGTTGTAAACAGAACAGTGTACTCTGGAGGGATGTTCGGATGTAAACCAAGGCTAAAGTTTTGAAGACAGTTATTGTAAATTGTAAGTTACACCTTAGTGTATGTGGGGGATTGAAAGAGACTGGACAAGATGCACATTTACACTTTAACTGTTTGCACTGTAATTTGTTGACAGACCATGTCATTGCTAGAAATGTGAACATAGGAAAATCTCCTTAGGGTAAACTGTATGCATTGCTGTAGGAATTACAGTGCAGTCATCCTACATCTCCTGACGCTCCTGTCTGTTGGGCCACAGATTATCAGACAGTGTAACATTGTGTTGTGCTCCAGACACATATATTCTTGCCAGTTCATGGATCAGGAGATGCACCTTTGAGCTATTCCAACAACAACAAACAACAAAGTGATAGAGCGAGTCGCAACCTACAAATACCTGGGCTTTTTTCCAGAAGAAAATCTCTCTTTCAAACACCACATTGAGTGTCTTACTAAAAAAGCAAAGAATTAAACTGGGTTTCTTGTATAGAAATAAATGTTGTTTTTCTTTTGGTGCCAGGAAGAAAATTGTCCAAGCCGTTCTTTTATCTGTTATTGATTATGGTGATATTTTATATATGCATGCAAATTCATCATCTCTGAAAATGCTAGATTCTGTGTACCATGCAGCATTACGGTTTGTCTCAAACTCTGGCTTCCGAACACACCATTGTAAATTGTACACTGTACACTGGTATATGTTTCTTTTTAAGGCAATTTTGCACGATCTGCCTCCGTATTTGTGTTCTCTAATGGTTCCTAAAAACAAACAGTGCCTCGTATATCACTCTGTCTACAGTAGTTTGATTAGTAGTGATATGTTACGTTCTCGGACTCGCACTACGTTTGGTGAAAGTGCTTTTAAATCTTTTGCCCCGTCATCATGGTGTAAGCTACAGGAACACCTTAAACTGGAATCCTTAATCACCCTGAACAATTACAAAAGCAGGATCAAGGACTATTTAACCACAAACTGGACACTGACTTACTGCCAATTAGATTGATGCTTTGTCACTTTTTATTGCGTTTTGTGTCTGTTTTTAGTGTGAAATTTTGTGTTTTTGTTATTTTTAATGTGAAACTTTAAATGTTTGTATGCTGCCTTCTTGGCCAGGACTCTCTTGAAAAAGAGATTTTAAATCTCCATGAGAATATTCCTGGAAAAATAAAGGTTAATAAAAAATAAAAAAATTCCAGCAAACTGGTTGATCGTTGGTTGATCTAACACTTCACACATTTCCCTTCTTTAGAGAAAGTCAAGATTTACCTGGTAGCAATTTGCTAATTCAGGACAGATTTAAGAAGAAAGTCTGATGGAAAGTATAGAAAATGCTGACAATATTATGACAACTTGTTCAACCATTTTGCATGTAAAGACTTATGCAATGAACTAATGCCTAAATGTTGTGGGGGTGAGACTATTCAATAGAGACCCATTACAATACATTTCGATCAACATGACATAAGCAATTGATAATGTAGGAAAGAGCAGAGAATTGTACAAAATCATTTGCATGAATGTACCAAAGCATTTGCAACTTGTTCAAATTAATGAGAAACTGCTTTTTGATGTGCACAAATGACACAATGATGTGAAGATTGAACAGGTAGTTTTGAGAATTTCAATTCTGATCTGAGAATTGTACCAAAGAGACTGAGAAAAACTGTAAAATCCTCTCAAAAGGGCACCTACCAAATCTTCTCTTCCTGGTCTCCTCCCGGTCCAAAGACGTGTCCTCAGGTTCCTCAGAGAGTCCAGGGTCAGAGATGGTAACCATGGTTCCTCCCTGACAGCTCCAATACGTCTGCTCTCAAGGAGTCAGCTCTGCTATATTCAGGCTGAAAAGACCACGTCGCATGTTTGAATTCTTGACCAGTCGCAGCCTGCAATCTGATATCATCAGTGTCAGGAAGTGGACAAGTGATGGCACCCCTTATCAGAGGAAGCACTCAGAATGTCTTCAGATGACACACACGACTCACGAACGCATGCAAACACAAAACACACACAAGATTATTTTTTATTGAATATATAACGATTCAACTAACAGGTATACAGATAGCAAGTAGCATAGCGGACATGTCTTTTCTTTCATTGGAATTGAATTGAGCGGTCGGAGAGCGTCCAAACGATAGGGTATCACGACGAGGAAGTGAGAGTGAAGAGCGTCCAAAACGATCCAAAAACACCAACACGTCCACGAGAGCGGAGGGAGTGTAGAGGCGTCCCAAACGATCCAAACACAAGGCGTCCCACGGCGAGCGCGGAGGGAGTGTAGAGACGTCCAAAACGATAAGGCATCCACGGGCCGCGCCATAGAGTCAAGCGCCCCCCTTCCGTAGTTCTCTGCGCCAATATATCGCATGGATCAGGGAATGGGCAAAAATCACCAATCACCAACCCTAACCACGCATGCTGATCTGATGATTGACAAAAATAAATTACATGACCTTATGACCGCAAATAAAATACAGATTTTGTTAAAACAATGTAGAAATAAAGTATAAATGCAGGTTCATTACAGATGACATGGTGTGAATGATTGCAACTCTTTGTCTGAATTCTACATTCTCCGTTCGCAAACAACGTGAACAATTATCACCGTTGTAAAATGACGCATTTTTACTCGGAAAAATGACCTTTGTGCCTGGACAATTGAAAGGTAAATGTACTTATCCAAGGGACAAGGCCGCATGAAAAAGTTAATGTTGACACACGCACAGCACACACACACACACACACACACACACACACACACACACACACACACACACACACACACACACACACACACACACACACACACACACACACACACACACACACACTTTTGCTGTTGTGAAAGCTGTGATGGATACTTGCAGACCAACACTATTCTCATTTCAGTCCATAATAATTCTATTTAAAGTAAAATATTTACAAGCCAGGGAAACATGTTAGTGTTCGGCTGTTTGGCTCTGTTGGGGGAAACTAGAATAGATCTCAGCGAACCAGATAATCTGAACCAGATCTATTCAACGGGCTATTTTGTTTTGCAAGAGAATATCATCAAACTGTCATCATTACCCTTTATAATAAGGCTCAGACAGTCATGGGAATGAAGGATAATAATCAAGCTGTTGAGAATCATTTTATTAAACCTTTAAAACCATTAAACATTATAAGGCTCACATACTAATAGTAATGAAGAAACATATTTATCTCCAGATCTTCATTTCCTCCTTTGCACTCCTGCGTCTCCAGATACGTAGAGCTACAGGAAGCTACACCCTGAGATTTGTTATCTGTGGTCTGTGTGTGCGTGTGTGCGTTGTCTTGTGTTTTTTTCCATGTCATCATAATAATTATTGAGTGTGTTTCTCAATATATATTCTCAGCCAGGGCAACAATGTCTGTATTTGGGGGGATGGCTTCTGTGGGGGGACACCTCCCGGCCGTCGGAGCAGCCGTGAAACACCACATCCCCATCAGGTCAAACCGTTTAGAACGCCCTGGACCAGAGATCTGAAGGGCTTCACAGGCCGCTTCTTAAAGGACGCCCCCTGACCCTAGCCCCCCAAAGGGCAGGGAAACCCCCCCTAATATCAGGGACCCTGGAGAAGGAACCCAGAAGAGGGATCCCCCTCCAGGGATGGTAGGAGTGCCATAGGAGACGTAATAATGTGCAGACGTAATGGTAGCATAACAACTGCTGAGAGGTATCCTCTATCCATCGCTACCTCTAGTCTTTATAGTGCAAAGCTGTCAGAGAGAGAGAGAGATTCAGGATCTCATCAGTTTCTGGCTGCCCTTTATGTCTTTCTGTCCTTCGTCGATACTGGTATCAATCTGCTCTCAGAAGAACCACCAACCTCCAGGAAAGATAAACTCCTCCTCTTCTACCAGAGTGGTGTGGACAAGGCCTTACAGAGTGAGAACGGACACCTGGACTTGTTCCTCCGCTTCCTCCTCAGTTGTCTCCCTTTAGGTTAACTGTATGTAGGTTAACTGTCTGTCTGTAGGTTAACTGTCTGTCTGTAGGTTAACTGTCTGTCTGAAGGTTAACTGTCTGTCTGTAGGTTAACTGTCTGTCTGTAGGTTAACTGGTTGTCTGTCTGTCGGTTAACTGTCTTCTGTTAATCAAGTAAACATTTGACTGTGTCCTTAATTATTTTAAGATATGAATGACTTCAATAAACATTAATACAACATTTCTAATAATGTTAATGAACATAACGTAATGTGAATGTCATGGACGTCCATCTAATGCACAATGCTTCACTGACCTGGGAGGCAATATTTTCTCCTTCACTTGATCACTCGTGTTTAATTTAAATATAGATAGGGTTATATGAATTGATAAATATTAAAGTGAGGCGGATCGAACAACATGAAAGTGCTTCTTCTGATAAACCAACATCGGTTGACTTTAAGAACAGATTCAGAAACCCAACATCATCATCCGGTTTAGCCTCAGACTAACTTTGGTTCTCTCAGCTCGGACCCAAAATGAAACGCAGTCGAAACAAAACACAAACTGGTTTGTGAAAAAGTGAATTAATTAATTGTTTGAGATTGTGTCTGTGTGTGTGTGTGTGTGTGTGTGTGTGTGTGTGTGTGTGTGTGTGTGTGTGTGTGTGTGTGTGTGTGTGTGTGTGTGTGTGTGTGTGAGTGAGTGAGTAGATCAGGGAAGTCTCTCTCTCTCAGACGCTCTTTCTTTACAGCTCTGGTCACACCGATGCACGCACACACACACACAGCACAGCGACGCACACACACACAACCAGATTCACACGACAGATCACACAGCTTACACACACACACACTACTAGCACACGACACACACCACCACC
>OLKM01006050.1:0-15226 GCA_900291075.1 Melanogrammus aeglefinus | reverse complement strand
TTGTCATGTGTACCCTTTTGTGACGATCGGTGGCGATTTTGTTCGGTCATTGGCTGAGTGAAAATGTAGGGTGGGTAAATTCAGCGCCGGTTGGCAAACGCTGAAGGAATAATGAGGTTTTGACGTGCACTGGCCGTGTTGCACTGAAAGAGAAGCTGTTGGTTAAGTGAGTATTGGTCGGCGGTACAAATAAATGGCCACACAACGAGAGCTTTGACTGGACTGTTGTGTTTATGCCTTTGCTACCTGCAATACACACTACATTGGCACGCGTAAGCCATTTAAACCGCAGGTGCATCGATCGCTAGACACGGGCGCGCATGAGTACTTGTCAAACGGTCCATTGGACCGTTGGGAAACTGTTGGCGTGGGAGCTGTGGGCCTTTGCTGCCCGAGAAAGCCATATCGTGGGAGGACGAGTGGAGGAGCTGCCGTTGCCAGGGTCTGGGTCTGAGGCGGAGTTCGGCATCAGCTGGAGGAGGAGGAACTGCCGTTGCCAGGGTCTGGGTACGGGCGGAGTTCGGCTTCGGCTGGAGGAACGGCTGCAGCGATTCGGGCGGCGGACTTCGGCTACAGCTGTGGAGGCGTAGGCAGCGATTCGGCTGGAGACCGCAGCAGCGGCGAGGGAGCGGAGCACGCTCGGATCAGCTGATCACCGATGGCGCCCAGCTCACGGATGCAGATGCCGAGGGTATGAATAGCGCTACACAACAATGGCCATTTGACCTGTGTGCACACAATTAGGGGGGAATGAATAAATCCAATGCATTGGTAAACGAAACAAATAAGTGAGTGACCTTGCGTGAACTTTGTTGTTGCGAACTGTGGACTGACTGACACGGCGTCTGCTGTAACCATGGAAACCGCGAGTGGACGAAAGGTTGTGATGACTGGAAAGGCGCTTGCCGATAAGCTTTCAAGGTTGCAAGCAGAACGAAAGGCTAAGCTGAGTAAAGCTAGCAATATACGAGACTCAATGAAAAATCTAATCACAAAGGGTGACAAAACAATGGTTTGTGATGCTTTGTATGAATTAAGGGTTGTGTGTGATGATGCTGTTACATGTTGGTAACCCTATTAAGAACGTAATAGTATGTGCATTATTATCATTATCATTATCAAAGCCAATATAGCACATTTGAGTTTTCCTCTTTAACCTTGGGCTACAATAGGCCTATCCCTCAACACTGAATGAGCTACTGTGTCAACTGTGGAACACACAGCCATCTTTATCACTATGAAATAATTCAGAGATCAAATAGATTTGAATAAAGAAATGTATAAACAATATCAAACTAAATAAATAATAGAATAATTCACACACACATACCAGGGCTTTGACTTTTGCCCAAAAATCATATTCGAAGTTCGTTTGTTTATTAATATTCGAATATATTCAAATATTTATTAATAATATTTTGACCATTGCCTTCAGTACGACCTGGATTGGGCTTTGCGAGGTTTGTTTACCGCCGTTGCTATGGTTACCGGTCTTGCGCGTTCCAACGGTTTTTATTAGGCTTCTAATAAATCGCTGTCTAATCAATACTTCATTCACATTCGGAGTCAAAGCCCTACTAGGCCTATGTGATAGAATTATCACTTGACTGGCGGCGGCTGAAATGGCGGCGGCTTCGGGGTCTTCTCGTGAGTGAACGAACTGTCAAGCGAGTCGAGGGTCTGGGAGGAGTCGTTCGCGAATCGTTCCTTCGTTCAGTCTGGTTTCCGGTAGCGGTGAATCGCATCATGGAATGCACTCCATTGCACGGTTCTCAGCTGAGTCAGCCAGACTCAGGGGAGTCCGTGCTGCCGGAAACTCGTTCGTTCGTTCAGTCGAGTTTCCGGTGAATCGTGGTGAACGAGACGAACGAGAGAAAAGAACCGGTTCACTTAGTTTCGAACCGGTTCAGTTCGTTGGTCCTAAACATTTGTTCATTCGAACCGGTTCGTTCGCGAATGAGCCAACACTACTGTCATGACCTCGCCGGTGACATAACGATGTCCAGTCATGGGTATTTGAAGGAACTCTAATGTAACAAAACTAGGTCACTGAAAACGCGTAATCAACGGCAAATATACCCACCGTATAAGGAACACACCAGTGACCCGCCGCCTGCTCACCGAACACTGATGGAGACCTTCCCCTCCGTCGTCTGGCCTCGTTCTGGGGTCCTGCGTTTCCGGGGCGTCGATTACGGGGGGGACGGGGGGGACATGTCCCCCCACTATTTAAAATACGAATTTTGTCCCCCCCACTTTTAAAAATGCGACCGAAAAAAAAACAAAAAAAAAAACACATACTCAACCGAAATCGTCGAGTCTAAATCATGCGATAGGCGCGCACGAAGACATCCTCACAGCATGCACAACAGCGGGCTGTGAGTGGAGCAAATGAGGGGGCGGGATTCTGATCATCAGTATCTCTCATTCAGTCCCGCGCGAGCACCTGTGGTTAATCATTCCAGCAGCAGCAAGTAGTAATAGTTTTAGGGTATATTCTGTTTTTTCTTATGAATAGTATGGATAATCATATAGGGACATCTAGTGGTAAATCCGCAGATTTCAAACGTGTGAAAAACGCAATTTGGTATCTAGTCGTTTGATTTGTCGACTGTCAGCCACTGTAGAAACATGGCGCTGTAAAATGACAATAGTCTGCATTCCCATGGCGGCGCACACAGATCAAACATTGTGAAATGAGAGGACGTGAACTTGGAAGGCTAGCTTTTATGACTTCTAGTACTTGCGAAGATATATATGAGATATATATGGAACAGGAACACTAGAAACAATCGCTACTGTACAAAAGGTATTCCACTCAACCCATAAAAGTGGAAGACAAATTTGTAGGAGGCAAAGCATAGACTAGCTAAAGCCGGTATGTAGCTAACTGCTAGCTGACCGTTAACGTTAGCAGTAGATGAGAACTAGCAGTTAACCGAGTTAATATCAAACATCGTAAAACAAGTTGATTTGTAGATTTCTCTAAACTTACAGCGCATTTTTGCTTGCTGAAAAAGGATCTTATATCGCTTCCCGCTTTTCTCTTAGACATTATGGATCCACTTGAATAGCCTTATAATAGCGATTTTTTGTTGTTTTTATATCATCGCGAGGGGGCAGGCGGCTAGGTGGGCTGTCTGTACACACAGCGTTATGATAAAGAAGTTCAAGACAGCCAGCCAAAATTGACATTTTTATTCAGAAAATAGGCGGTCCTTTTGCTTCCTGTAAAAAGCATGTTTGTGACACTGGATAACGTGGAATATGGATACATCATCTAGCCTGCATGTGGAGGGCCACATAAGGTAAGAAATTGGTTTACATAAACTTTGCTGCTGGTTTTGTTTGCTCGTGATGACCTGGCTAGGTTACCCACGGTCCTAAGCGATTGTGATCATCTGATTCTGGTTGGTGCTCCAGCTAGTATGCGTTCATATATAGATTGCAGCTAGTAGCAGCTACACACGGTTCGATTGCTATGCCAATGTGGTTATAGGCTAGTTGTTTTGTCTGATTGAGATATTTGACGTTGGACTTGGAGCCAGTGGTAGGCCAATCCTGACATAAATATGTTCTTGTATAACCTGCTGTGTGATTATCCTAAACTCTAGGGGATTTTATTTGCGGGCAATTTGCTCATGATGTAACGAGTGAAGTGTGAATTGGTCCTTCGCGAGTGTTTACTGGTGGTCAGGATTTGGCAGATGCACTTCTCCTCTGGGTGCTTGTTTTTTTCATTTTTTAATGCAGCATAACATTATGCTACCAGCAACCCTTGCTCTTCTTCAAAAGGCTGATGCTCAGTAATACCTCGTTTCATTTCGTAGCCTACCCCCTTTACAGTCTGCCATTGATTGTCTGGTAAACTTTGTTGATGTCAAGATAAGTGTTAAATTGCCAACACTTTTCTTTGTCCTGTGTGTATTAGTATTACATATCCCGAGCCAATACCCTGGTGTTTCCAAAGTCGTTTTGCAAAACAAGCCAAAACACAAACTGGTTTTTCCAACACCTGACAATACACTGCAGAGCATATTGTAATGCAGCGTTGAATGGATGAATAGCTTACATAAGGGTACCCACCACTTTTCAAACTACACTCAAGCTTATGGTTATTGTCCCCACCACTTCTAAAAACAAACGGACGCCCTTCCAACTACTTATAAGTGGGTTTGCTAAACGTCCAGCTCTTTAACCGCATGATGCCTAGCTCTCGGCCTTTCGATTACCTTTATACTTTTTCCAGAATCCCAGTTTCCGTTCCGTATCGGCTTCGTCTCACTGCGGTCACGGTTGGTCACTGAGGTCAGAACATAGCGGAGGTGCAGGTGGGTGGCGCTGCCTGATTGGGCGGTTTTTACCGCCAAATTGGACTAGGCATTATTTTTTACGACGGCAGTTCGTTAGTTCAAACTAGAATGCGTTTCGTCCTAACGAACTGCCGTCGTAAAAAGTAATCCAATTTGGCGGTAAAAGCCGCCCAATCAGGCAGCGCCACCTGCACCTCCGCTAAGTCCTGACCTCAGCTCATCTGACCAACCGTGACCGCAGTGAGACGAAGCCGATACGGAACGGAAACTGGGATTCTGGAAAAAGTATAAAGGTCATCGAAATGAGGTTTTCAGGTGATTGAAGAGACAAGTGTTATTTTGTCAAGTAGTTTGAACGAAGGTTAACGTTAAATAACGCCGAGAGATAGGCATCATGCGGTTAAAGAGCTGGACGTTTAGCAAACCCACTTATAAGTAGTTGGAACAATACAATATGTTGACCATTGTTGCAGGCGACCAACGCAGGACCCCAGAACGAGGCCAGACGACGGAGGGGAAGGTCTCCATCAGTGTTCGGTGAGCAGGCTGCGGGTCACTGGGGTGTTCCCCACCCCCTTGTTAAGCCAAGGGGGTGTGGATATATATATTATATTATATATATATATATATATATATATTATTATATATATATATTATATATATTATATATATATAATATATATATATATATATATATATATTATATATATATATATAGATATATATATAGTAGGAGCCATTATTAAATGTGCTTTATTTTTGTGTAATTTTACCCCGTGCCACTAGGGGGCTGTGGGGTTCAGTTGACTTCGGGTCAGCAGAGTGAGGCATTTAACCTGATTGAACCTGATCACAGGTTGTTGTTGATGGGGAAGCAAACAGTTTTTCGACTGTGCCCGTGTGTTAATGCATCTTAGTTTAGTGAGGAATTCGGGTTTATTGTTTTGTTACATGTATTTTGAGTTAGAATTATTGCGGCTGTGTATTATTGGAAGGAAAATAAACCAGCAAAATAAACTGAACTCTCTTCGTTTTTGCGGTAATTGGAGCGCGCTGGGCGCACGTCGGAAACTATAAACGGAATCAACAACCAGTATATATATATATATATATATATATATATTGGAATATTGGAATATTGGAATATTCACCAAAAATCAATCCAATTCGAGGAGAAAGAAGGTCATAGCTAAGGTAAGACCTTCTATTAGATACTGTCATAGCAGTGCCTTTGTTAATCTTTGATGAGACTGTATCTGTGTGTAATATTGGAACTCACTTGAGTAAAATTGGTCAGGGTTTATACAGACATTCTTAAGTTGAATTTAGCACGTGACTCAAAGCTTGCGCCTGTGTGGTCAAATCTCTGAAGTATTGCAATGGTGTAAATTTACACCTTTACAAGTTTTTAAAAATAAATATGCAACCTTTCAAAACTTATTTCTCAATGTATGAACACCTGTTTGCAGAATCCCATTTACAAGGAAACCGGGAAAACAATGAAATACACTGTTAAAACAGTGCCAGATTTGAAACTCTGCAAATGCGCTGGTGACATTTTTTCAACTTTGAAAATGTGTTTGTGGAAAAAAAATGTAACTTTGAAAATGTGTTGGTGAAAATGATGAAGAGGATAAAATAGAACACAAAATCATGTTTGAATAATTTTTTCAGGCTATAATCTCTTTTTTCAGTGTTGCATAACCTTTTTTACAAGGTGTTGAGTTTTGAAACCCAGACTTACAAGCCTTTGAAACTTTTCTTTCAGGTTTGAATTATAGCAGTGTACTGGCTCCATATAGACGCTCCCTAAAATAGATGTGCAGTCGGAACGTAGATAAAAGTGCTGTTCACGCACAGTGTCGATAGCAACAACTAAATGTCCGTGTAATTTTTGGTTAATACGGTGTCCTACACTGTAGGCCTACTCAGCAAACTACACCCGTAATGAATTGCAATTGTCAATCCGATTGCAAAACCGAATATCCGGCGAATATCAAACCTGCAGCTCACCAGCTCAGAGCCAGAATTGGTCGTATGCTGACACCTAGCGGTGGCATTTTGAACATCACTCTAAAAATGTAAAAAACATTGAACAATCAAAAAGCTAGTGTTAGGGGTCAGCATGGGACCTCTCTTCTGGCCAATACGGCTCAGTAATCAAATTACATTCGACCCAATGATGTATTTTATGTTTTTATACATTTGATTTTTATCATGTGTAGAATTAGTCCCAGTTTTAGTCAATCTATAACTGTATGTGTTCTTGTTTGGCAATGCAGTGTTCTGACTTGTATTCAGGGCCAGACTAACTAAATCCCAAAACAGGTTGTGGTTTTTGGAGTTTGAATCGTTCCTTCTTAACCCTAGACGCAGTGCCACCTCTTCCACCGACCCCAGGTTGCTAGCCGTGGGCTGTGTTGCCTTCTGAGAGGAACAGTCCTAGTGAACTGCAGCCGCGTCACCAGGAAGCAGGAAGCAGGAGGGTTGCTCCACAGACGTCCCCACACACACACACGTCAGTATGTAACCCAACACCGTTCTCTTCTGGGTCCATAGCAGCAACCAAGCCCCCGGGCGTCTCTACGGTGGGGGAGGGAATGCAGAGGCTCTGTGTGTGGTAGGGGAGGGGGGGAGGGTCACGAGACAGGGTATTAGTGCCTCTTTTGTTTGCCTCCACCAATCCCATGGCTGAGAGTCCCCCCATGCTTTACCCAGAGTGCCTCGCGCTGCGGCGTTCCAGAACAGTATAAACTAGCGTCCACATAATAATGTCCTCCTCCCTCCAGATATTGGGGCGGTGTAGCGCCCGTGACGGCCGGGTGCTGCGGTGTTAGTCTGACTGTGTCTTCTGGAGGTATACACCAGTAGAGTGCCTTCAGTCTGTGAGTGGAGGTATATATGTACCCCAGGGTCTTGCTATATTTGTGTTACTTCGGTATCACATATACTAAAATTGGAACGATACAGAGAAGATTAGCATGGCCCCTGCGCAAGGATGACACGCAAATTCGTGAAGCGTTCTATCTTTTAAGATTTATTTCATATCATAACTCTTTTTATTTAATGTTTAGTCTTGGTTTTGGGCGAAACAGTGCCCCCTAGTAGCGGAGTGCTCCGCTACAGCGGTGAAGCCCCGCTCCCTGGTGGCGGAGTAGTCCGCTACAGCGCTCCTCCGCTGTCCTGGACCACCGTCTACAAGGCAAGGCAAGGCAACTTTATTTATATAGCACTTTTCATACACAAGGCAGACTCAAAGTGCTTCACATATAAACATTGTCATACAATAAAATTAAATAATAGATAAGTAAAAGAAATTAGTAAAATAGGGCAATGTATCTTTCTGGTAAAAATAGAAAATAAAGGAGAAGTTAAAAAGGCATGTTAGTAAGTAAAAGAAAACATATGCAGAGAAATGAGTAAAATAGAAAGTGCAATGTATTTAAGATCAGATCCACAGTCTCTCTGGTACCCACGTCCCACGTTGGGACTCCAAGCCGACCTTATTGGAACATGGTACTTTCTCTGGGACTCCAACCCGGACCCTATTCTAGGACTCTAACCCAGATTCCAGGACTCTAACCCAGACACAAGTCGGGACTCTAACCACAAACTAACGGCCTTATTCTGGGACTCCAACCCAGACAGACGTCGGGACTCTAACCCAGACAGAACTCTTTCTCTGGGACTCCAACCCGACCTAAAGGAGCTTGGTCCTTTCTCTGGGACTCAAACCCAGATTCTAGGCAAGGCAAGGACACAAGGCAGATTCAAAGTGCTTCACATATAAACATTGTCATACAATAAAATAAAATAATAGATAAGTAAAAGAAAAACATATGCAAAGAAATGGGTAAAATAGAAAAAAGGCATTTTAGTATTAAAATAGAAAATAAAGGCAGAGTTAAAAAAGCTTTTTAGAAAGTGCAGTGTATTTAAGATTTTAGCAGAAAGCTATAGCAAACATAAAAGTCTTCAGTCTTGTTTTAAAGGTGCTCAGAGTTGGGGCAAGTCTTAAATCCTCTGGGAGTTTATTCCAGCTATTTGTTGCATAGTAACTAAATCCTGCTTTCCCATGTTTTATGTTTACTCTGGGGATAATTAACAGATTGGTCTCAGAGGATCTTAGTGGTCTAGAAGGCTGATGTAGTGGAAGCATATCAGTTAAATATTTTGGGCCTAAACCATGTAGGGATTTATAGGTTAGCAACATGATTTTAAATTCTCTGACCTACAGGAAGCCAATGTAACGACTTCAGAATTGGTGTAATATGATAAAAAAATTTTGGTCTTTGTTAGAACTCTAGCAGCAGCATTCTGAACAAGCTGAAGCTTCCTCAGAGTTTGTTTTGGGAGACCTGTGAGGAGACCATTGCAGTAATCAAGCTTACTAGTGATAAAGGCATGTACAAGTTTTTGTAAGTCTTCGGTGGACATGAGCCCTCTAAGTCTTGCTAACATTTTTAAGGTGATAATATGCCGATTTTGTAACTGATTTGATGTGACTTTCAAAATGTAAATTCTGAATCCATATGATAACCCCTAGATTTTCTGGCTTTGATTGAGGTTTTCAGGGACAGAGAGTGAAGGTGTTGGGTTACTTTAAGCCTTTCCGTTTTAGAACCAAATACAATTATCTGTTTTGTCCTCATTTAGTTGAAGGAAATTTCGGCACATCCATTCCTTCACTTGCTCAATGCACTGGCACAGCAGATCTATGGGCTGATAGTCATTTGGTGATAGAGATACATAGATTTGCGTGTCATCAGCATAGCAATGATTGGTCAATATTGTTATTTTGCATGATTTGCCCTAGTGGGAGCATGTAGAGATGTTAAAATAAAGAGGGTCCTAAGATCGAACCTTGTGGGACTCCACATGTCACGTTGGTTGATTCTGATACAAAGTCGCCAATGGAAACAAAGTAGTTCCTATTTTGTAGGTAGGACCTGAACCAATTTAAGACAGTGCCTGAAAGCCCCACCCAGTTTTCTAACCTTTCCAGAAGTAATGTATGGTCTACAGTGTCGAATGCAGCACTGAGGTCAAGTAGCATTAGTATTGAGGTTTTGCCAGAGTCTGTGTTAAGACGAATGTCGTTTACAACTTTAATAAGGGCGGTCTCAGTGCTGTGCAGGGGTCGAAATTCCTGATTGGAAGGTGTCATAGCAACCAGTTGATGCCAGGAAGTGATTTAGTTGCTGGAGGACAACTTTCTCAATGATTTTACTTATGAAGGGTAGATTTGATATTGGTCTGTAGTTGTTAATAATAGAGGCATCTAGGCTCCGCTTTTTTAAAAGGGGTTTAATAACTGCAGTTTTCAAAGCTTTTGGGAACTTGCCTGACTGTAGAGAGTTGTTAACTATCTGCAATATGTCTACTGCTAGGCAGTCGAAAACATTCTTAAAGAGGTTGGTAGGTATAGTATCAAGGCAACAGGTGGATGGCTTTCGTTGTGTCACAGTTTCCACAAGATTTTGAGAGTCTATAACATTAAAGCATGCCATCCTTGCCACGTAATTTTTGCCTGAACAGGGTGGTAGTCCAACATTTTTGTTTGACGTGGAGATATTGATGGCGCATCTGATACCTTCAATTTTATCAATATAAAAAGCTGCAAACTCATTGCATTTTCTGCGTGGAATGGAGATCAGGTGGAATTTCTGTGGGGGGTTGGTCAGTTCTGTCAACAGGTTGCAAATAGGGTTTTTTGCATTATTATTAGTGTTGGTTTTAATGATATTGGAGAAAAATGTTTCTCTAGCATTTTTAAGTCTAAATTGTATGCACGGAGGCTCTCTTTATAGATGTCATGGTGAATATGAAGTTTTGTTTTACGCCAGATGCGTTCAACCTTCCTGCATTCCTTTTTCTGTGCTGTTACAGAAGCAGCTTTTCTCCAGGGTGCCTTTTGCTTTCCAGAAATCGTTTTAAACCTTATAAGGTGCAATGACATCTATGATTTTCAAAATTTTCAAATTAAAGTTTTCTACAAGATCATCAGCAGAACATGGGTTTAGAGGTGGTAGCAAGGAGATGGCCTTTTTAAAAAGTACATTAGAATCTTCATTGATATACCGTTTTTTGACAGTGTTTGATTTTGTCTGTATGTCGGGAATAAAAGATATGTTAAAGAAAACACAAAAGTGGTCAGACAAGGAAGGATCAGTCACAGAGAGATCAGAAACATTGAGGCCCTTTGTGATAACCAGGTCTAGAGTGTGCCCCTTACAATGAGTAGCCTCTTTCACATGTTGAGACAGTTCAAATGTGTCCAAAATGGTAAAAAGTTTTTTTGCACACTTGTCATTCAAATCATCAGTATGAAAATTGAAGTCACCAGTTATAACTAGACAGTCAAATTCTGTGGAGATGCTAGACAATAATTCTGTGAATTCATCGAAAAAAGAATTAACAGGAGAATTAACGCCCGGGGGCAGTTGAGCTACTCTTTCTGAATGACTTAAATGGCCCATTTCCCCCCGGCTTGTTGTTTATACCTGCATCTGTGTTTCATAGCAAAGTTATTTCTGCATCAAAATAACCCAATTCCCTCTCATCTCCGATGACTCTGAAGCGAATCTCAACTGTCAAAAATAGATTTATAATACTGCTTGATCGGATAATACACCCTTTGAAGATTCTTTATTTTTCATTGCACAAGTACAAGTAGGCCTACTACACACGCAATGAGAGCTCTACATTTAACCATCATGAGCACCACCATTGGGTGCTGCTAGAGCTCCCCATTCGGCCAGCCGCACGCATCTCCCTTGATGCAACAGTGTATAGTTTTTAAATGTTATCTTTTATTGCACTTCTTAATTATTATTGTTCTTTGTTTGTTTTTGTGCCTTCCTGCAATATTGCACTTAACTGTAAAGCACTTTGGTGCGGCTAAGCCGTCTGTAAATGGGCTATATAAATAAAATTGACATTGACGTTGACAAGAGTGTGCAAATCTGTCATCAAAGTAAAAGGTGGCTACTTTGAAGAATGTAAAATATAAAACATTCTGGTTTGTTGATTATTTTTTTGTTTCCCACATGATGCCATATGTGTTTCTTTATAGTTTTGATGATTTCAAGAGGCCCCTGGGGGGTTCTTCTCCGGGGCCTGGAGGGGGGTCTTGGCCAGGGGAGAGGCCGTAAAGGGGGTAGGGTTAGGGTTAGGGGCTGGGGATAGGTTAGGTTTTTGTTAGTCACACATTAACCCCTCCCATTCCCTCCATTTCATCTCATCTCTCTCTCATCTCATCTCATCTTCAACCGCTTATCCGGGGTCGGGTCGCGGGGGCAGCAGCTCAAGCAGGGGGCCCCAGACTTCCCTTTCCCGAGCCACATTGACCAGCTCTGACGGGGGGATCCCGAGGCGTTCCCAGGCCAGTGTTGAGATATAATCTCTCCACCTAGTCCTGGGTCTTCCCCGAGGTCTCCTCCCCACTGGTCGTGCCTGGAACACCTCCCAAGGGAGGCGCCCAGTGGGCATCCTTACCAGATGCCCGAACCACCTCAACTGACTCCTTTCTAAGCAAAGGAGCAGCGGCTCTAATCCGAGCTCCTCACGGATGACTGAACTTCTCACCCTATCCCTAAGGGAGAAAGCCAGCCACCCTCCTGGAAAAACTCATCTCGGCTGCTTGTACCCCGTGATCTTGTCCTTTCGGTCATCACCCATCCCTCATGACCATAGGTGAGGATAGGAACGAAGATTTGACCGATAGATCGAGAGCTTTGCCTTGCGGCTCAGCTCTCTTTTCATACACAACGGTGCGGTGAATGCGAAGGCAATACCGCTCCCGCTGCTCCGATTCTCTCGGCCAATCTCACGCTCCATCGTCCCCTCTTCCACTCTGCGAACAAGACCCAGATCTTACTTGAACTCCTTCACTGGGCCTAGAGGACTCATTTCCACCGGAGTAAGGCCAACGCACCGGTTTTCCTGGCTAAGAGTCATGGCTCAAGATTAATAGAGGTGGTGCTGAATATACCCTCATTCCCAGCCGCTTCACACTCGCCGCCATCCGATACCAGTGAGTGCTGAATGTCCACAGGCCCGATGGATGCCCATCAGAGACCACATCATCTGCAAAGAGCATGGACGAGAGATCCTCAGACCACACGTAAACTGCACAGCACCCACCACCACGACTGCGCCTCGATATCTTGCCAATGCAACACTCACAACAGGATTGGTGACAAGGCGCACAGCCCTGCGAGGCCAAACACCCACCGGAAACGAGAACTGATCTACTGCGCGAGAACCCGGACACAGCTTCTCGGTTTGCGATTACAAAGATGGATGGCCTGAGGAAGGGAAGACCCCCCCTCCACACCATACTCCATCCGCAACACCTCACAGTTGTCTCACCGGGGCGACCCCGGTCATATGCACTCTCCAGATCTCACCCAAAACACATGTAGACCGATGAGGCATTGCCCAGGCGCCGCTCCAGGATCTTGACGAGTGAAGAGTCTGGTCCGTAGTTCCACGTCCGCGGGCGAAAACCGCATGAGTCCTCTCAATCTGGATGTTCGACGATGGACCGAACTCCATCCCTGTTCCAGCACAGCCCTTGGAGTAGACTTACCAGGGAGCCGAGAATGTGATACCCCGTAATTGGAGCACACCTCTGAGTCCCCTTTTTGAACAGGGGACCACCACCCCAGTTTGCCACTCCTGTGGCACTGTACCCGACTCCATGCCAATGTTGAATAGGCGTGTCAGACCATGACAGCCTACCACACCCAGAGCCCTGTTAGCATTTTCTGGCTGGATCTCATCACAATTCCTGGGCTTTGTTGTGCACTTGCAGAGTTGTACTCTCTCTCTAGCCTCAGTGACCTCATCGCAGGGGTGCCACTGCAGAGTTGTTTAACTACCTCAGTGACCTCCACCAGTAACGTAACGATGACGATTCTGCCTCATGCATAGGGCATGTTTAGTCGGAGTATCAGGAGAATCCTGCAAAAGTGCTTCTTCCACCGTCCGACTAACCTCCTCAGTTGAAGGTCAACATGAGGTCCCATCCTCAACTGTAGCACAGCTTTGGATGGTTCCCCGTGTCCCCCTGAGTGCCGGCTTGTGTCTTACAGAATCACTTTGGGTGGCCGAACGAAAGTCCTTCTCCATGTCGTCTCGAACTTCTCCCACACCCGCTGCTTAGCCTGCCGACCACGGCAGCGGCTGCAAGCCCTTCGAGCCTGTCGGTACCCTGCCGACTGCGTCCCGGAGCCTCCGGGAATAACATATCCAGAAAGGCCTCCTCTGTCAGTCGACGGCTTCCGACTGGAGTCCACGCATGTCCACCACGGTGTCGAGGGTATGACCGAGCCCTTGAAGGAAACGCGATGACCCTGAGGTCACCAACTTCACCGCGCAGCGTCAGAGCAATGGAGCTCCCTTGAAGCACCGCTCCACTACCGGCTCAAGCTCCCAACCTCCTCTATGAATGTAGAAAGCTCCGCCGAGGTGTGAGTTGAAAGATTCCTAGGACAGGCGCCTCCTCCAGACGGTTCCTAATTCGACGGCTCCCCGCAACTACTCGTTTTGGGCTTTATAACCAGGTCTGTCCACAGAAGTCTTCCCTGAATTCCCTGATCCCAACTCCACCACCAGATGGTGGTCGCGTGACCAAAGTTCAAAGCCCTAGCTGCTGTCACCCGAGTGTCCAAAACCAGTCCCCTCCGCCGCCTCAGATCAGATGAACACGTGAGTGTACAAAATCGATCATCGATCTTCGCCTAGGGTACTCTACGTACTCAGTTGTTACACTTATGAGCACCCTTATGTTCAAACATGTGTGTGTTCAGACCCTAATCCGATGACTAGCCACAGAAGTCCCAGTAACAAACGAGCGCACTCGGGATTTAGATCAGGGAGGCCGTTTCGCTCCCCACCACGCCTCTTCCAGGTTGTTCTTCCATCGTTGCCCACATGGGGGCGTTTGAAGGGTCTTCCCAGTTAGAACTTACGAGGTCCCCTACGTGGAGCCCCATACAGCGGACTCCATTCAGGGTCTTTCCAGGGGAAGGCGGAGGACTTTTCGGAACTGCCATCTACTACTAAAATGTGTCATACCCAGCTGTCTACAAGCTTGATGATGTCAATTAATACCAGCTGGTCTAACGTGTGATGACTTCATAACCAAGCCTGGCCCTAAGCTGAATGCGTCTCAGTGTTGTGGTGCATACCACAAACAGGTCAGTTTGTCCCCCCGACCACCCTTAGGTGCGTTTAAGGGAGGGCGATACACCCCTGCCTCGTCGTGAATTTTGTCCTAATTTATACCAAGGGGTAAAACTCCCCTACAGCAAGCGGCGCTCAAAGGCGGGGATTTATGAGTAGTGCCTCACGCTAACCCGCCCGGTCGAACCATCTGATGAAATCGTTCTGGCAACTCCAGACAAGAATAGAAAGATCCACACCCCTAAATCGCAGCGTAGTACCGAGTGACGCGCAGAGCTTTTGAGACTGTTCCGCGTAGAAGTATAGCCCCACCAATCTACACTGGTAGCGTCGTCCACCTCCCTCACAAAGCTCCTTCCTTTGCTCCCCACCCAGATGATGGTTGACGTATTCACGTCCCCAAAAGAGCCAGCTTGCCTGCCGCTCAGTCTGGTCCGTCGGGCCTGACCCCTGCCTTTCACCGCCACCCACTGTGCAGCGCACCCGACCGCGCAGTTGCGTCCTCCTGCAGGTGGTGTGGCCCACAGGACGAAAGAGCGGGGGGGTGCGGAAACGTAGCTTTTTGCGGGAACTTGTGCGACTGCTCGCGATACCCCGACAGGCCTTCCGGTGGCTCAACCCGGCAACACCATGCCGCTCGCCAAGGTTCCCCTCCGTTTGGGGCTGGCTCCAGACGGGGGCCCCGGGGCTTCCTCCGGCAGGCGGTCTCTCCTTCCTCTTTC
>OLKM01006049.1:0-15228 GCA_900291075.1 Melanogrammus aeglefinus | reverse complement strand
GTCCTGGAGGTGGGCTTGCAGACGTGCGTTATCCAGCATTTTTTGGGGTTTCTGGTCCTTTTGGCTTGTAGTCGATAGCGCAATACCGCACGTTTCCCTCACGGGGCCGTCGGCGGGCGGAATAGAGGAGGCTCGTGCGTGCCGGCTCACTCACCGGCACGCGTTCTCCGCAGCGAACCACTCCGAATTCAGAGCTTATTCCAGCGAATCCCAGCCGCCCCCTTATGGTCCCACTCGACGGGGCACACCTTCCTGCTCCTCGGCTGGTCTCCGTCTCTTTACCGCCTCCTCCCCATTCTCCACACCTTCTTGTCTCTGCTCCTCTTCTTGTCCCTTGCCGCCTCCGGCTCTCCTCGCTCGGCGGGGCCGCGGGGCGCAGGTGTGGAGGTTTTGGCAGGTGTGGCCGTCGGAGGGGTCCCCCCCTCGCTCTCTGGTCTCAGAGAATCAGGGGAGGGCCGCGGTGCCTGGGGTTCCAGTTTGTCAACGGCTTTCAACGCCAGCACTCTAAATCAAAATACGGCCTGAGAGGGTGGCGTAGGCTGGCGTTACCAGAGAGGAGAAGACCAGGGAGGAGGACGACAGAGACAGAGATAGCAGGAAGTGCAAAGAGAAGAGAGATGAGAGAGAAAAGAGATGACAGAGACAGAGAGAACGAGAGAGAGAGAGAGGAGAGAGAGAGAGACAGACGACGAGGAGAGAGAAGAGAGACTGAGAGCAGACGAGAGGAGAGAAGTGAACAGAGAAAGAAGAGAAGACAGAGACAGAGGAGAGACAGGACTGCGTTATTAGTCATTTATATGAGGGGAAACTGGTCGACACATACTGCTGAGGTAAGGTGTCTTAATCCTCTAGAGATGACCTCCACAATGACAGAAACAACTCCCCCTGCTGTCAGACCCCAATTAAGTTTCAGTTCAAGTGTACCATTAAAAGCAAAATCATAAACGTCTTCTCTTCTTGACTGTATCAAGTCATGGATACATAATTCCCTATCTATTCACGAAACTATATAAACAAAAAATGAGACGGCACTATCCTCTACTGGCTGAAAAAAAATGCTTGTGAGTAGGCTACACAGCCGAAGCGCCTAACATCAACAGCCAATTCTTGGATTAATGGGCCACTGTATTTTATAACACGTTGGCTCTTCGTTTCTAAATGAAGAAGCACTTCGATGGGGCTAAACACTCACCAATCTGGCTTAGCGTTTCTATCGACTCTTTAACAGAAGTAGACTCAAGATGTCTCTGAGATGATCAACCCTGTTGCGATAGTCCTGTTATAACTTGAATAATGGCATTCAGGTATGATAACATCATATACATTGTTGTTTAACGAGCACAACATGCTTCTCCCAGGGTTCTGGTTTATCTACTTGAATTCGCAGACCTTGCTCTTAGCAAATGCCGTATCAGATCGTACAGATCCCCCAATCTGATTCCTAGTCCCAGGCCTCATTCCTATTCATCCGGCGCTCTCCGTTTTCCGGTTAACTCCCCAGTGCCTCCCCTCCCCACCCTTGCCAGTGCCTGTACTTTTTTTTCTCTCTGAAGACTCCCCTGTTTGTCAGCATGCCACTGCATATATTGATGCTTATATCCTTTTCACTTTCTCCTCTCTCACTCGGCTCTCTCTCCTCTCTGCTGTATGTCTGTCTCTCGCGCCGCGCCCCCCCCTCATAGAAGACATCGGTTTAAAATAGTCAACTAAAGGGCTGTTTCCATGTTAATCGAACCATATTTTCCTCCACCTCTTTTCCTCTTCCACCAAACTGAAATCCGCTCCATTCACGCCCCCCCCCAGCCGTCCTCCCCTGCGCTGTCATTGTAAGTAACACGAATCATAGGGAAAAGGGGAGCAAAAACACAAAAACGTATTTTTGGAAAAATTAGTGCAAAATCTCCTTCCTTCTCCCATGCGCTTCTCCAGAGTTGATAAGCTTTTCACTTGAACGCCCATTGTAAATGGGCTTTTAATGTGACATTACCGTTTATAACAACCCTAAAATAACAGTTCTCTTCTGTGGCGAAAACTTTCCCCCCATCGCACTCTCAATTCACGCAACGCGAAAGCCGGATTTGACATGCAGAAGAACAGCGATCCAGTTGTTCGTGTTCCTTTATCAAAACACGTTCTCGTTCTACTCTCTCTCGTTATCTCTTCTCTCTCCCCCCCCCCCCACCCTCTCTCTCCCCCCCCACCTCTCTCTCTCTCTCTCCCCCTCTCTTCTCTTCTCTCTCTCTCCACCACTTTTTCTAATAAAAAACCCGTCTGGCTTCCTCTTCTCTCTCTCTCTCTCTCTCTCTCTCTATCTCTCTCTCTCCTCTCTCTCTCTCTCTCTCTTTCTCTCCTCTTCTCTCTCTCCTCTCTTTCTCTCTCTCCTGAGAGCCACTTATGAAATAAGCTCATACTGTCTTTCAGCGAGTGGACAGCCCTTTAGATGTAAAAGAGCCCTCAGACAAATGTCATTTCATTTAAGAGCTCTGCGGTGCCATCATTTTCTTACCTCCTCCAACACCCAGCCCCCTACTTGATTCCCAACATCAACATCCCTGTTCACCAGTTACGTTGTTAGGTAACAGAGTTGTGCGAAAAGCCCTCAAGCAAATTCTTACTACAGATGAACTTCTAAGACAATAAAATATGATTTACTGTAATGTGTCCCTGTTTCCTCGCCCCTGCTGAGGGCCAAGGATGATTGTGGTTGGCCAACCAAGAGCCCATACAGCACCAATACGTGTTTCCGGTGTGCATTATAAGTCAGTTCAAATAACCCCGGTATTTAACGTGCTACGCTACGACTGTTGCTGGTATCTATGACCTGCTGAACAAGGGCAGTTATGACTGCCCACAGTAAGGCCTGCCTACATAAGCGAGAAACGCTCATGCCTCACTAGACGAATGAACCTAGTCAGTACCTTGTCAATTGATCAGCTGTATGCCTACCACCTTCTATATACGCGAACTGCGGCAAAGCAGAATGTATATCTTTAACCGTCTCCAGCACAACACCTATTCTGCCTGGTATCGACATAGTGCGACGTAACGCTCTCCAGTATCTTAGTCTACCAACTACATCGCCATCCGGCACCATAACCGATCTCCCATAATAACAACCAAGCCTAACGGTATTATCTACAAACTTTCCCCCAAGAAAAGAATCTGAGCTACATTAGGCTGTGTACATTTTGTTGGATCTTCTAAAACAAAGTTTTAATACGGATTTCACCAAATCTCCCATTGAACGACTTATCTGTCACAAAGGCCGTACATCATGCTATACAGGGCTTATAATTGACATGGTAAGTTGGACCCAGTTATTAGAATGCCATAACATTGGATTGTACAGCGTGCGTTAGGTGCGAGGGTGAAGCTACTGTCGATAAAGTACATCAGGGGTGGTTACCGCACCCGAGCAGCCTAGTCCCACTGATCTGGAGATCCGTAAATGAGGATTCTTTGGTTCCATCCATGACTGTGTGTGCGCCACACTATTCTTTTTTTTATTTACAAACATGAACAGATATCGGTGATCACAATAGTCGCACTAACTATCCAGAACGACGAAACGCACCGCACGTGTTGTTGTCTGTATGATCCGCTCACGTTAACATGTCACCCGCGGTTGGTATTACCGACGGTTATAAGCATACTACGCCTCGACACAGCGGTTAATCAGACGTTTGACTTGTGGTAGTCTGTTACGCGATGTGGTTAGATTCTCCCGTCCCTGTTACTGTCCGCCCGCGTCGCGTACATCGTGCCAGCCACGAGAAATACCCTAAATAACTAATCACGCACAATGCACTTACTTCTACACAGACACACATGCCTCGGCAAGTCACACGACCAGTTAAAAGGTCGACCCGGCTGATCGTTCTATCCAATCTAAACATATGCGCTTTAGCCATGTTGATGATGACAGGCCTGCACACATGAAACACACACACTTCCGTGACATTTTGGGAATATAGGCTAAGCAGTAGGCCACTTACCACGTGAGAGCGACGTCCTACAATAACCGCGTTCAGTCCGGGGCTCGGCGCGCTGCTGGTTCCCCCGCTGGCGCCTTACCATCGATAATTAATACGATGTGGTGCAATAGGTGTTTGCTGCTTTGATTATATTTAACTATGACCGCTACGCCTCTCTTAGCGACTGTTCAATCTCATCAAGTCTCGTCTCAGCGTCTACTGTGCCAGAACATGCATTCTCGCGGGTGGTGTTTATAATCATCACCACGCGGCGGAGAGGTCTCTCCCCGGTAGGCGCTGTCTCTGCAGCTAGGTGGCGGTGGTGCAGCAGTGGTGTGTTTACCAACCCTTCCTTCTCGGGGAAGTATAGATTGTTGCGGAACCGAATTATAACTTTGATAATTTCACACGCATGTGAGCACCGGAGAGTGGATATTTGTGCACGCGTGACCCGCAAGCGGCGCTCTATGTTTTTATGGCGTAAACAGGGGGAAGTGATTTGTGAGTGTGTGCGCATCTCTGCAGCTAGGGTGGCAGTGGTGCAGCAAGTGGTGATTTATTTACCCTCCTTCTCGGGTGAAAGTTACATCGTGGCAAACGAATTAATAACTTGAAGATTATTTTGCACACGCATGCATCGGAGGGTGGATGTTTTGCACGCTTGACCCCGCATGATGTGCTCTTGGCTTTTGCGGTGTAATCCTTGGAAAGTGGTGGTTGATGTGCGGGAATGCGAGCCATTTGTGGTGGCCCGAGGGGGAGATGAGACGTGGAGCACAGCAGAGGATCTCATTGCAGCTTATTATTAGGGAGCGACTAGGGGAGGGCTATTTAGAAGGCTAAATAAAATGGCGAGCGAATATAGAAGTTTGGTTTTGACATATATGTTACAGGAATTAACCATGCACTGTGAGTCGCTACTAACATACGACTTTTATTAGTTTAGGGAATTAGGTAATCCAAATTCAAAATTTGTTCCAGAGAAAGGGATTTAATTACTAGTTATTATATTATATAGAGCAGATATATATATAAATATTAAATAACAATTGCTATCGAGCAATTGTTGTATTAGGCCTAACGTAAAACTATGTGTAGGCTTATGTTAGTTGTTGTAGCAATTGTTTTAAATTATCAAAACGATTGGAACACAGTTGGGCCTACAGATTTCTATTACGCTTATGCAATTATGCCATGCATTATTTATTTATTACCCCCAAAGTTCACCCTCTGAACTGTGAATGAGTAATACATTGAATGCTACAGTCATGGTTAACTTAGTTATCTATTATTCAACCACTCTCTGTCTCCAAATGACAAGTGGACGTCTGGAACACCCATCTACATCGGGTCTATTACTATCAAAAGTAAAGGTCCAGTTACTCTTAAAATTAAAATAAGGTGATATGGATGTACATGAATACAATAAACTAACATTTCTACGTCGCTGTGTGTATGTTGACCCCATAACGCGGTATAGCCTAATAGTTAGCCTATGTAGTTATTAAATATATATATATATATATATATATATATATATATATATATATATATATATATATATATATATATATATATATATATGATACCTACATTCAACGAAACACCTAAACGCCATTGATGGTGCTGTTCATTTTTTTTTTAATAAATCAGGATGATACATATTATAGTTAATAAAGCATTTGTCGACTGACTAGATCTAAATAATCGACCACACCATTATTTTTTTGATAAATACAAGTATGCGGTCATATAATTCCATTGAACTATTTGAAAATCTATCACTTTTGGTAGGTGAAAATATCTGTGCTGTTCTCTTTTTAAACAAAACTGTGCTTTTATCTTGAAGGCTGACGCCCCTTCCAGTAGACCCCATGTGACCTATCTTAAAATATGAATGGGTTTCAATGAAGAGAAAGTAATTATTTTCTGGTCCCAGTCTTTATATGCCCCGGATTACACAAATGTTATTTGTTGATTTAAATGTCAAGAGTTTGACCGTTTATTGTGCACTTGTTCAGTTAAAGGCTGTAGAGAAAACACAATGAGAAAGACTACATGTCTCGTATGTGACGTCACGCTCTCTGCGACTGGCGTGGACAAGACCGACAATCTCCCCATCGGCATAACTGAAACTCTCCACATGCCCCGACTTATAATAGTTTTCACCTCTTTCGATGCTTTTATCCTCCCCTTGGAAAAAAGCGGTGAAGTGGAGCAGAGAAATCGCCATGTCTGTACCGGAGTTCCAAGTGCGGGTGGTGACGTATATCATTCGCGTCGAGAGCAGGGGAGAGCTGTAGTTCACAAAGTGGCCTCACACAAAACCTAACATTATCAAACCTCTTTTGCGATTTTTTTTGTTTTCTTTGCATGAAAAATTATCATTTAAATCCACAAACAACATATGTGTATGTTGTCCACCTCCACCTCCACCATCCACCTTTACGTCCCAGCTGTGACGTAACTTCCGTGTTTGCAGAGAATGATGGCGATACCCATAACGGATCGACCACATTGACCAGGACTTGACTCGTTCTGCTGCTGGACGTCATTCCAGGGACATATCTCATAAAAGTATAACCGTGTCGGTCATAATCATCAATAACACACTGATCGTTCGGTAAGTGGTCGGCCATGGCCGCTGTAGTGCTGTCTTTCACGTGTTACTGTTAATGCTTCTCGGTTAAGCTGTCAGCCCTATGTGTAGCCGGCACAAGGTTACGGTGATCCTAAACTGTTAGCCATGCCTGCTTTTAATAAACAACACTGATCAATTACGAATATATATATAATGGATCAACACTCTTTCGATCGTTTCTCTTTCAGACCATGGCTCTGCAGAGAGTGTCCTTCAGACTCCGACAAACGGTAAGTTTCAATGTCAGGTAATTTGTTTGGACAACTTCAGCTCTGGTGCATTGGATACGACTAGTGATTATTTGTTGATGGTGATGAATATGTATTACTGGCAAGTATTTAACTAGGTCAAAATGCCTTATTTTTAAAGGGCTTCACAATGATGCCCATAACCTTGTTGTTTCCAATGTGATGTAACCACCAGTGTGTATTATTTAATACTGTTTTTAACAGGTAGCGTGTGCTCGGTCCATTCATACCAGTGGGTGTCGACATCTGCAGGAGGCATTGGCCGTAGAACCAGAGAGGAACCCCGAACCCTTTTCCATCTTCAGGACCCAGGAGAGCGATCCTGTAAGCGTCAACCATGTATCTGAGACATAAAGACCAATGCTTTCAAATGTAGAACGTGCACTTAATCACATGACTAAGTTGAATGTACGATTACGATTATGTAAGTGGGTATCGGTTCAGCTGACCTTGGTTTGTGTGTGTTGGCCTGTGGATCCAATGATTCTTATTCTCTGGCAGGCTTGTCAGTTGGAGAACCATGTGGGTCAGTACTACACCCTTCCACCTGCCCACATTCAGACAGTGTTTCCTCATGGCCTACCTGCACGCTTCCAACTTCAGGTAGGGGTTATAGCATCTTTGATACTCAAGAATTGGTTTGTCTTGTTACCTTGTGTCAATTTAATTTATAAAGCCTTGTATAGGCCTCAAGAGTTGGTCTCAAAGGGCTTAACAAGCCAGTTATTTATGAGACCGCCTAACACTAGCCCCAAAGGGGGTCAGCAAGGGTATACTATTGCTGGCTAACAGGTCAGTTTGGATTAACTGAGAGCTGAGGAACACCCCTAGGAACCATATGAGAGTGAAGAGATGGATTTTGAGTTGGGGTTGCATCGACGGTTCCACCGATGAAGATTAACTTTTAGGAAACTTCTTGACAGTTAAGTATTTTATTTTATATTACATAATGAAGACACAGGCAGCGATTTACCAAGGATATATTCATTGACATAATGGGGGTACATGATTCTTAGAGGGAAACTTTCACATCGTGGGCAGTAACAACAAGATCAGAGAGAGTTTAGGATTAGCCATGGCTGAAGTCAGCCCTGGCGGGAAACATCAAATAAATTTTCAATACACTATGGGGGAAGTGAACTGCAAGGCTACAAGACAGTTAAAGAAATTGACACAATGAAGAAGGCAGTAGATTGGCATGGCCCCAGTACCAGACTTTGTGGCCCCAATGGTAATGAAAATGCAAACTTATCTTAACTCTTAACCCTTTCAATCCGAGAGAGGAAGGGAGAAATCTCTCGGTCCAAGGAGAATGTTTAAAATTAATTTCAATTGACTAGTAATTATACAAACAAGGTTTATATAATTTGTACATAATTTTATATTATAGTTACGATTCCTATTCCCACGACAGACGCTCTATACGAGCGCTCTCTGTCCCCTGCTGATCTTCGACCCCATTAAACGATTTTTATCAAGCTCTTGTATCTGTGTGTAGATGAAGACCTTCAATGAAGGCTGCGTGATGGTGAGGCCGCCCGCCCTGGAAGTCATCTCCTACTTGAAGAGAGCCGACTACAGTAAACCGCCCTGCGCTTCCTCTTTTGTATCCTTCAGACACAAATACTCAGATGAGTGGCTTCTAACTAACAGAGTTTATTTTTTTTAGTTTTCATCAGTTCTGGTCATCTTGTTTTAGTCCTTAAACCACTGGCTAGATGGAGTGAAAGGCAGTGGAAAGACAATGTCCCTCTGTCACACGGTTCACTACTGCTCTACACAAGGATGGCTGGTGGTTCATATACCTGACGGTGAGACACACACACACACACACACACACACACACACACACACACACACACACACACACACACACACACACACACACACACACACACACACACACACACACACACACACACACACACTCATCATCATGTACCATTATAATAACTAGTCAGTATTTACCTTAGTAGTAGATTGAGGGAATTTATTCAAAATCAATGTAGCATCCCAACACATGGCAAAGATGCTTTATTTGAGTGTCCATTCCGATATCCTCATTTTCAATTAGATGAACACATACAATAATAGACCTATATAGTATCCATGAGCATGAGCTTGGCCTAAACTCACACAACATGTTTACTCATACAGCATACAGGTCCATGCCAATATCTGACCCTCATTCATGCCTTTTCTTCCCACCTCCCATGCACAGCCCACCTCTGGGTTGAAGAACTGCAAGGAGCTGCTGCCCTCGTCGTTACCAACGGCTCTCGATTCGACCAGCCCCTCCAGGCCACCAACTGGCTCCGTAACTTCAGGGTCACCAACGAGCAGTTCCTCTCAAAGGTAAACCGCCTCACCACACCGGATGGTGAGACTCAGTGTTGGGACTCCCTGGGGGGTGTGGTGCATTTAACTCATGTTGCCCTCCAGATTCAGACCAGGCATCGCTACGGTCTGGACCAAGAGGGAGTACACCGAGGAGGGCGGCCGCTGGGGGAGCTCGTGGATCAGGTGGGTCCTCCTGATAGGGTTCAGTAGTGGACGTATTCATGCTTCTTATATTATTCATGTGTTTTAAATTGATCTCATTTGCGTTCTCCTTACAAACTACTTATAATGCTAATATTCATTATTATGCTCTGAAATGGCACATTTGGGAGTAAATGAAATGCATTAAAGAGAGAAAATAAAATGTATTATTACCTTTATCCTAATTTCCTGTTTTGCCAAATTTAGGGCTTGTTCATCATGGGACATGGGAGTTTTAAGATGCTACGAGTGAGAGTTGTACTGTAAAACCACAGATAAACGTAAATACACCATAACCTAGGCTCTTAAAAGTGTTGTTTTGCCGTGTCTCACTGGAGAAACACTGGAGGAGGTTCAAACACAACAATGTCTCCCCATATTGAAAAATAAGGTCACGATTATTTACTAAACGCTCACCAAAGACCATGACTACCAATCACATACCCAAGCTCCAATGTGTCATAAAATTGGAGACGGTCGATGCGATATGAAGTGATGTACAAGCCCCGTATGCATATATTAAACGTGTTTATCGACATACGGATACTCTTGGCGTCATTACTCATTGCGTCAAAATAGCCCCCCTTTCACATTAATAGCGCGACGTGCGTGTCGTTTTGCAGGGCATTACCCGTGTGAAGAGCAGCAGTGACGGTGGTGGGCGCCGTCATCAAGGAGCTGCGGCTGCAGAGCGGCCAGCCGGAGGGGGGCTTCAGGATGGCCGTGGCTGTAGACGGGCTCAACGCCCTCTGGGGAAGATCCACCATCAAGAAGGAGGATAAGAGCCCTGTACGGGAGGGAGAGAGGGAGAGGGGAGAGAGAGAGGGAGAGAGAGGGAGAGAGAGAGGGGAGGGAGAGAGAGAGAGAGAGAGAGAGAGAGAGAGAGAGAGAGAGAGAGATGAGAGAGCGAGAGGAGAGAGAGAGAGAGGAGAGAGAGAGGAGAGAGAGAGAGAGAGAGAGAGAGAGAGGGAGAGAGAGAGAGAGAGGGAGAGAGAGAGAGAGAGAGAGAGAGAGAGAGAGAGACCTAGTTTTAAGATGTCTTACTAACCCCTACCTGCTCCTTAACGAAACGCTATACGATTAAGTAAACTAAACACCAGTAAATAGCAAATGGTAGAAAATAAGCTTTTTAGACTCCACAGATTAGTTTATTTCCACTGGCTTTTCTGTGATATTGGATGTGTTTATCTTTGTCTCAGGTATCTATAGAGGAACTGACTTTGATGCATAACCTGAGGAAGCTGGTGAAAAACGACTGGGTGAGGAATCCAAATGACAACATGGATGTTTGTTATGATTATCATTTTTTTTCTTTCTTTTACCCTCATTTCTAATAATTTCATTCGGTCTGCCCCCGCCACAGTGTGGAGGAGCCATCATCACTGCCCTGTCCCAGACGGGGTCGCTCTACACCCCTAAGACCGCCTACCTGCCTCATGCTCTGCTGGGAGAGGTCGGTATACCCACCAGCCCCTCACCCTCCCTCCCATAAACTCTTGACTCAAATGTATCATATCATTGAGTCAGTAGCTCAGGAGGTAAAGCTGTGTCTGTGTTTGCTTATGCTGAGTTTCCGTCAGTGGTTTTCAAGTGAAGCCCCATTGCATATGATAAATAAATTAAAACGTGATGCATGCGCTCCATCTAGGCGTCCCAGGACATTAACTTCCCATCTGCCCATGTGTTATTGTGTTGCTCCCCAGGAGGGCTTTGACAGAATGGATCCATTTGTCCCGGTGACCGTCTCCAATTACAGTGAGAAGGAGTTTGAGAGCTGCTACCTGTACTACCAGGACCGCCAGTGGCTGCAGCACCCACAAAGTAGGCCACGCTGTTGTGAATGGTTTCATCTATTTTTACATCACACGGCACGGTACATGACATCGTTTTCTACCGTGTGCTCGGAGCCGGCCCTCCCTATACGCAAACTAGGCGGCCGCTTAGGGCCCCCCGACCGCCAGGGGGCCCCCAAGAGTATATATAATTCTTCTTTTTATTTTTATCTATTTGGAATGCACAAAGCAATTTACTGAACAAGAAAGGAAACATTATCAACATACAGCTCATATTAGTGTGAGAAAAAAAATAAAGAAAAAAATTTGGACTGGGTGTCTGTCCCATAGACAGTATAGAGGTCTGATCATGATAACCTAGAATGAAGTAAATCTGACCCCGAAATGATCCTGCTTAGGGCCCCCAGGTGTGTACAGGGCCGGCCCTGTTGTGTGTGCTCAACCCCTTCTTGTTGTTGTGTTCACCAGGTAGGACCGAGGAGGGGAAGAAGGAACTGGTGTTCATGAGCAACAAAAACCCGTCTGCGTTGGAGAGGCTCTGTGCTTTCCTCTGAAGACACTTCCTAAATACGATAATAACGACATGCACAGGCTGCTTGTGTCAGGTCCCTCCATCAATGTCGTTCTCTGTACATTTTGTTGAATGTTTTGTTATAAAATGTTATAAATAAATAATAAAAAAGGTAAACATGCATTTATGTTTTTGAATGTGGTTATTTGTCAGTGGCACATTACAACCAACCAACCTATAATCGAATACAGTACCATATTAGATTCCATGATGTAAAGCATGATAATAAGGGGGTTTCCGATTATAAGAAACCATCTTGGAGAAGTGGATCAGATATCATGGAACAAGTCAAAATACACTCCGGCTCCCCCTGGAGGTGGACGCAAATCGTGCAGTTGATCACGTGACGTTACTGGAGATCACCTGATCTGATTCTCCACCTCCAGCACAACTTTGGCAAAAACAAATCAAGAGAAACCAACGAGAGAAATGTATGCATGTGAATGTATTCGTTCAATGTAATTGAAGGGCAAGTCTCGAATTTTAGTGGGCAGAGTTGGAGGATGAAACGTGTGAGTCTGCAACAAGATCATTTGCGATTCATTGGATAAGTGAGCTGACGCAGCAAGAGATTATTCTCTATAGTCACTGTAATAAGGAGCTCGCTGAGAACCCTCCGTTGTAGACACAATGTCTCTGTTAGAAAGAGACATTTTGGTTACGTTACTCATGACCGCATTTACGCTTTCCTCAGGTAAGCAAGCCAGCACTATTTGACTCAACATATTTGCCAATTAAAATTTCTTAGGTAGGATTGATATTTTAATCGATACAAATGTGTTTGTATTTTTCCAGGAGATAATAAGTGTCTGCCCCGAGACTTTGGACATGGCTCTGTGGTGTGCGAGTGTAATTCCACATACTGTGACAGCGTGGGGCCGTTGACTGTGCCCTCACTGGGCCAATTCACCTCCTACCTGAGCAGCAAGGCGGGCAGCAGGCTGGAACAGGTCCATGGCCAAGTCATCAAGAATAGCACTGCAGTGGGTGAGTAGCAGATGGGAGGGTGAATAGGGTACAGCCACATCTATACTGCCAATGGTCATAACAAGTGGCTTGAATTAATAACCCACAAGACAATCAATATCGTTAAACAGTTGAGGACACCAGGAATTTCCTTGACAATGAACCACTTCGACTGATGGAATTTATTGTGCATATGACATGAACTTGGCGTGTCTGCTAAGTCACCTTGACTTTAAACTATTGTTCCTATGTCTTTCAGGTCTCAAGCGCTAATATCGTTCCTTTCCAGAAGTACCAGGAGGTCCGGGGCTTTTGGAGGGGCCATGATGACGGATGCCGCTGCTGTGAACATTCTGTCCTCCTTCCCTGCACCAGGGACAGCTCCTGCGCCAGTACTTCTCCCTGACGGTGGGGTCAAGAGGACACATGATCCTCTAACATCGATTGCGTGTCCCGTCGATATAAGGCTCAATAGTCATAGTTCATTGTATGTATTCTGTGGTAGTTGGCTACACTGTTTGTGCGGGTGCCCATGGCCAGCTGTGACTTCTCCCTCCGTTTGTTTACACGTACGCAGACACACCTTGAGAACTACGGTCTGGAGAACTTCACTCTAGCCCCAGAAGATACCAATACCTTGAAGGTTCCTCACTCGTTCATTCATTGCGTGCACCTCACTCCTTCTCATCCTCTCTTTCTCTCACACCACACACACACACACAACACACACACACACACACAGATTCACAAACACACACACACACACACACCAACCCACACACACACACACACAAACACACACTTGCACTTGTTCATAGAACCAAGTGCAAGTACAACAATCACTAGGCTAACCAATCCCCGGTTACAGCAATGATAGCAGCTACTTGCAGTTGCTACACAGTTAAGTACTATATATACACATACATACACACACACAAATACGAGTTGTAACAGTGGTGGCCAGAGGGGGAGGGGGGCTATGCCAGAGTCGAGGTGGAACTCTGAACAGGTGAGTCTTGAGTCTTTTTCGCGAGAATAGTGAGCGACTCTGCGGTCCTGAGAATGGCAGGGAGCTCGTTCCACCACTGAGGTCCCAAACCGAGAAGAGTTGTGACTTGCTGAACGACCTTTGCTAGCTCTTAGCGGATGGCCGTGCCAGACGTCCAGCTGAGGTAGTTGAGCGGAGGGATTGAGCTGGGGTGTGTGGCTTTTAGCAACGCGTGGAGGTAGCAGGGGCAGTCCATCGACTGCCTGTATGCCAGTACCATCGTCTTAAATTTGATGCGAGCTACTACCAGGGAGCCAGTGGAGTGTCCGGAAGAGGGGGTACAATGGGAGAAACTTCGGTTGGTTGAACAGGAGGCGCTGCCGCTTTTTGGATGCGCTGGCAAAGGTTTAATCGCAGAGGCAGGAAGTCGCCAGGAGTGGTTGCAGTAGTCGAGGCGGGAGAGAACAGTGATTACTAGAAGCTGGAGCTGTTTCCCTGTGAGGAAGGCCGATCTGCAGATGTTGTTACAGTTGCAAACTGCAGTATCGGCTTACCGCATTGATGTTTGGGTGCAGCATAACTGATTCTACTCCTACTGTCGTCTCCTCTCTCTGTCCAGTATCCCTCTGCTGCAGCGGGACTCAGCCATCGTCCCCCCAGCCCCTGCTTGCTGGCACGCCTGGGAGCGCCCCGCTGCTTGAAGACCCGTTCTCTACGGAAGGGTCCCTCAAAGGCAGGCCCCAGGGCAATGACACAGCTGGCTCAGGTTACTACGTTAGTACAACAGCACATGAATATATGTTGTGGGACCGTAGCACAAGACATAACAGATGCAATGAGCCATACTTGTGTGTGTCTCCCTTGTAGGTTCCTGAAGGATATGCAAAGCCAACTCTGTCTGTTTGGGGCCTTTACACGGGATGAGCCCTCTGCTGGGGACGAATTACAAATTAGTGCATCCACTCAGTTTTTTTTGCAACCCGCTCAACTTGAATGACATCGTATCTACCCGGTTTATCTAAGGAGAAAAGGACTGATTGTGTTCATGGTTATGTGCCCCTACAGGTCTCAGGCCATGGTCTTCCGCGGGGAGCAGAGAGACTGGTGGGCTATGGAACTCTGGGCACCTGCTGTCACGTTCTTTCCCCCCACACACCTCCTCATTACTGCGACCGGCTTGTTGCTACCTACTGGGCTTAAGTGGTGAGTCCACCGAACCAGTTGACGGGCATAGCGCACAACTTATCATTCTTTTTGTTTACACATTGCCCCTTAATTGGACAGCCAAGAATAACTTTAGTATTCATTGTATATATCTAAAGCAAGCATTCCTGAAGCTCTCAGCTGCAACTTTTCGGTATTGTACCTATAAATTTTATAACAGTACTTGCATCGTTTCAGTAATGGATTACGTCACAAACATTTCAGATTTATAGTAAAATACCAGACATTCGCTGATTTAGTTTCAGAGCACTTCTGATTCAAATGCCCTGTTCCCCCAGTCCT
>OLKM01006048.1:0-15231 GCA_900291075.1 Melanogrammus aeglefinus | reverse complement strand
GTCCAGCCTCACCATCCCTCGTCCACCAGGCTGGAGAGCGTCTCCACCCCCGCGCCGCGTGGGTCGGACCCTGTGCCTTGCAGCAGCCCCGGTCAATTAAGGATCCGGGGGAGGGGCTGGTTGGCGAGGCGGAACCGCGTCCGTCAGTCACGACCATGGGCCGTCAGTTCTCCACAGACTTCCTCGCAAGGTGAGCAACAAAGGTTGCAGTATCTGGGAAGCTCGTGCGATGCTGGTGAACACTCGGCGACCCTTGCCCTCCCAGGACAGCTTCTTCACACCTGCAACAAAACAAACAACACAAATACAGTTCTTAGTTGGCATAATGTGGGCGTTTCTCCCTGTGAGTACTTGTATGTATGCAACACACTTTTTGGTTAACTTGCCTCTTTGTGGAGTCCATTTTCGCACTGTGCGAAGTGGAGAGGACCTGGCTGCGGTAAGTCCGCACGTTGGTCTGCTCGGCAGGAGGAAGGCGTGCCGCAGGAGCGGGCGCGGCAGGGTTAGCTCCCTCGGAGGAGGGCGGACAGTGCGCCTGGAACTGGCCGTGGCCCAAGGCAGGTACGATGCGCTCCGGGTTCCACCAGGGGCATGAGGAGCGTGGTGTTGTGAGGTCCATCCTCTGGTGGTAGTCCTCGAGGTGGTTCTCTGCACATGCCGCCACACTTGACCAATTGGTGTTGCCCTCCGTCGGTCACGCAGGAGGCGAATCACGGCGTTGTCCACCCCTCGCTTGGCAATATGGCCCCTCAATATGGCCGGAAACCTGGACCGATGAGCCTCACTCAGCTGCTGCAGGATGGCGTCGTCCCACGCCAGCCACCGACCCATGGGACCGCTCCCTCCACCCCTGGCAGCCTTGAGACACGGCCCGCACGACAGCACCTCTGTCGCCATGGTGTACCAGCCGGACACGTCACAGATGTGACGTACCTAAAACAGAGAGAGAGAGGTAGAGAGAGAGAGAGAGAGAGATAGAATCACACGTCAATCACAGATCATGTATGTTAATACTAAGTAGTCAATACTGATGTGTGTATCACTCTTACTTAGCACAGTGGTGAAGAGACTGAGCCTTACCCGGGGTGTGGTACCCAGACTTGAGAGAGTGTGTGTTGTGCTTCCAGCCCCAGCACACTTGTCTCTACGCGGACACTTCAGCGAGCAGCGCCACACTCCGACGGGGCGCCAAAAGAAAAGGCGCCCGCGGAAAAAGGCCTGTGGAGAGGGAATCCCGCTGCTGACAAAGCGGGTTGGCTCGGGTGAATAGAACCACATCCTCGCGGTCCGACTTCAGCACACGCCGCCTTCTGATCACGCCCTTGATGTCCTTGTATGTTTGGATGGGCGTGAAGAGGCCTCTCTCGCTGTCCTCTTTTTTAGCCAGGGGATGTGTCTGGGAGGGATGCCATTGGGTCTTCCCACAGGCGCACCCAGCTTCCAGCTCCACCTGCATATGCAACCATTTAGTTATTTATTTTCATAATGTGGTGATTTTGAGAAATGCATCAACATTGCTTGTATATGTTGTGATTTTACACTTACAGGAGAGTCACTCTGCCTCAAGGTGGTGGCAGCGGATGTAGGCTGCATAGGTGGGACAGCGGGTGCAGGGAGTGTAGGCTGCAGCGGGCAGCGGCAGTGAGAGTGGACAGCGGGTGCAGGAGTGGTGAGGTCGGTCTGCACAGCTGGTTGTCTTGGACAGCGGGTGCAGGTGTGTAGTGCTGGACAGTGGGCATCGGCGGCAGTTAGTGGACAGCGGTGCAGGAGTGTAGGGCTGGGCACAGCCGGCAGCGGCAGTGAGTTGGACAGCGGGGTGCAGGGAGTGTAGGCTGGACAGCGGGCAGCGCGCGCTAGGAGTGTGGACAGCGCGGGGTGCAGGAGTTTAGGGCTGGACAGGTGGCAGCGGCAGTGGCAGTGGGACAGCGGGTGCAGGGAGTGTAGGCTGGACAGGGGTCTTGAGTAAGTCTAAAAAAAAGTCCAAACAAAGTAGTATTATTTATATTGTGATTTTCTTTTTTCTTTTTTCTAACGCATTTGATGTGTATTTACTCTGTATGTCACCTTCCACAGCCTGACATGCGGCCAACAGTCCTGCTTCATCAGCTGGCCATGATGAAAGATCCGACGAGGTGCTTGCATTCAGTTGCTGGGGGACAAAAAGGTAAATTAATTATCTAGATGTTATGACGTACCAGTTTTTAATTATCAAAAGTTAACAAGCACATTTAAGTCAAGTGCTTAAAATGTCACTAATCTGAACAATTTCACTCCTGTTTCTAACAAAAAAATCAAACCAGTACTCACTTGATCTTTCTCGCTGATGTATTTGCGGAATCTTTTCATCAGCGAACTGGTGATGTGTGTCACTGGTGTGTTAAGCCATCTCCTCACAGAACTGTTTGCCTTCTTTATGAGCTCCCGCTGCTCATCCCTAAACTCCTCTGGCCTGTTCTTGCGACGTGTGGTGCTGCGGTAGAGTTCCCACATCTCCTCGAAGGTGTGATCCTCGAACCCTTTCTGGCCGTAGATGCACCTTTGTATGTTGGCCTCGAGGACACTGGAGACTGGTGGGAAGCTCTCTGCATACTCTGCCAGGTAGTCCTTCACCCACTGGTTGCCAATTACTGCCTTTGTGTTTGCCAGTTCGGATCTGTGCTTGTCAACGACACTGTAAGCATATACACAATTTAGTACTGACATCATTAATATCATTGCAGTTGTGATAATGAGTAAAGAAACTTGCAGACCGATATACAGGTAATTTGTTTGAAACATGTCTACAATGGTATCAAATATAACATGCTTACTACTTCATGTAGCCCACATCATTTGCCACAAGCCAGTGGAATGGTGCATGCTCATACTGGCCAAATGGCAGCACCAGCTTTCCCAGGCACAGCTGACGGGACGGCAGAGGGATACCCTCTGCATGAAGGATCTTCTCCGTGTGGACCAGGGCAGTTGTCTCAAAGAGCAACTCCTGTGGAGGTTTGGGGAAGACACCTTCTTGTCCCGATAGTCACGGGCTTCTCTGGTGGCCATCAGTATGGCCTGTTGGCGATGTGCAGGGGCATCCGGCTTGACGGTCCTAATGTGTGGGGTCGCCATCTTAATCTGGAAATACTGAAATACAGCAATGCATGTTATTATTATTATTATTGTTATTATTATCGTTATTATATTGTTTAAATCTGAATGAAATGTGTTAAGTGCCTTGAGATGACTTTGTTTTGATTTGGTGTTTAAACAAATAAAGATTCATTGATTGAGATTGATTATTATTATTGTTCTCATCAATTACTAATCTAATAATGAACATTGGTTACAACAGGTCATTGATACACGCACACAAACACACACACATGGGATATATTGTACATGTGTTAATGTTCATATTACAGTTATTGTGTGCTGTCCACATATTCGGATTCATTGTAATGTGATGCTTTAGCATCTTTAAACCTTCATAATAAATGTCATACATCAGACCTTAATGAAGCCATTTGAATTGAATTGAATTGAAAATTGTAATAACAATGTTATATGTAATAACATTAGACCGGTCAAAACAGACCGGTTCATACTGTGGAGTGGCAGGATTTGAGCAGTTATATAAAGATTGAAGAAGGATAGATTGGATGCTGCCCCCGCTACCCGGCGACAATGCTAACATTAACGCTAAGACAATGCTCAACATAAATATTATATGTTATGTTATAATAAATTAATTTATGAGGCGCAGTGAGTATTGAGTGTAATAACAAATGAATTGATTAATTCAATCTTACCAATACTGATTAAAGTCGGAGCATTCGAGCAACTCTGCACAAGCAAAATCGCGCAACCCTGAGCAACCCTGCATAAACAAACCAATCAGAAGCCGTAACTGTGTTCGTTCAGTCAAACCAATCAGAAGCCGTAACTGTGTTTCGTTGCAGGTCAAACCAATCAGAAGCCGTAACTGTCTCTTCGTTATTGACCAACCAGAAGGCGTAACTGTCTCCGTTCACCGTGGACTTTTGCGTAACTGTCTTGTATTGACCAACCAGAAGGCGTAACTGTCTCCGTTCACCGTAGACGTTTGCACAACGGCTGCGAGGACCTCGGGGCAGGGGGATGCGCTGAACGGGAGTGTTTTCGATCCTGCACGCCATAGGCTTGGAGTCCGCGGAGGAGAAATGTTGACAACGCAACACGCACATGGCTCTGACATCATCACAACAAAGGAAACAGTGACCTGTGACCTCTCTGTCAAGAGTTAAAGGCGTAAATCTTGGGTATTACTGTATTATCACTGATCCAAAGTTGCTTTTGATATTAAAAACGAATCTGACAGCTGCAATGGCACGTCACAATTATGTGATCTGCATGCATTTGCACACAAAAGTATTAAATTAATTTATTGTCATACTTTTGCTATATTTCAAGTGTGTGTATGAACAAAAAGCTATTCAAAAGTCATGCCATGCAATTCTTTTGCTCCCTTTCTTTCAATAACGTATCATTATGATTATCACTTACTCCTATGCCTCTTATGGTACTTAACTGTTTTTCCCTAGAAGCCATTTATTCTTATGGCCCTTATGACTTAACTTAGAGGCATTTATTCCTTTTATAGGCCCCCATATCTTCACTTTAAATTATTCTGGGACTTATGTTGCCCCTTATTTCTGATAACTAGGCTCTGTTATTGTTGAATCCATTCACAGACACTCCATGACTCATTGTGACTGTAGCACTGACCAATTTTATTCAGTACCACAGCAAACCTGCCAGCATCCAGAACACGGTAAACAGCTGCTGACAAGGTGCATGAAGTAGGACAGCAGTGTGCAGTGCAGAGAAAAACAAAAGGTGCTGCGTTAAAGGGCACTCACAGAGGACACCCCATCATGAAGTGCATGGTATTGTGGAGCAATACATAATGGGCACAGTTTACAGAGCATTACAGAGGTGCAAAGTTAAAGGGCACTCGTAAGACCAGAACACAGAGAACAACCCCTGTTAAAGTGCATGAATGAGTGCAAACAGTGCCAGAGAACAACATGTTGTGTCATGCTAAAGGGCAATTGTAAGACCAGAACACAGAGAACAACACACAGAATGTAGAACTGTAAAACATGAACACAAGAACTATATACACTATTTACAATGGGCCCTCAGAAATTGCACGACCAGCGCAGAGAACAAAAGGTGCTGTGTTAAAGGGCAATTGCAAGGCACAGAACAACACAGAACGTACAATAGTAAACACAAGAACTATATACACTATTTACAAGGGGCCGGCCATTCACTCCTCCAATCCGCCCACAACAGAGACAAAATGTTCATAGTTTTGGAAAACTATGTTCTCCAGTCCCTTGGAGGGTGAACGGTTGATCGCAGGGCAGTATGTCTTTCTTTTGAATCTCTTGTGTCCCTGGAGCGTGTGCCCGCATAGCTTGCAGGTCGGGAGATGCTGCACCCTCGACAGCTTCACGCCCAGCTCGGTGGGGTGGTCTGCACGCTTCCTTTTATACCACGTGGATCGAGACCATGACGGTCCTACCGCAGTACTCTGTCCAGAGGGCGGCTGACCAGCTGGCATGATGGGCACAGGCCGAGTGACCTGCGGGATGGATGCCTGACCAGCAGGCAGCATCGGCTGTGTGGAGGTGAGGCCCGCAGAACAGGAGACAAGGGGCAGCACAGGCCTGGTGATGGTGGACGGGGCAGAACAGGAGACCAGGGGCAGCACAGGCCTGATGATGGTGGACGGGGCAGAACAGGAGACCAGGGGCAGCACAGGCCTGGTGATGGTGGAGGTGGCGGGGATCCTCATCACCGGCAGAGGCAGAAGCTGTGGAGGAGGCTGCGGCGTCGCCAGCAGCAGGTTGGTCCGACCCTTCAGAACCTTTGTGCCGGCTGTGCTGGGCGTGGGGACGTACTCCATCACAGGGTAGTCAGGTGGAGGGAGGACGTCAGGCTGGCGCGGTGCAGGAGGCAGCTGCTCAAAGGACACCGAGGCGGTCTTTGAGGTGATCGCTGGCTGCCTGGTGGCGTGCAGGTTCACCAGCCTCTCCTGCTGGCGGATAAAGTCCCTCACCGTCTTGGTGTTGATTTTGGGGAGAGGGATGCCTGCCTTGCAGAGGATCGGGTCGTCCACCAAGACCCGGTGCTGTATCCTCTCGTAGGCCTTGAGGATGCTGACCTTCTCGGGGCTGGAGCGAGAGGCCTGAGGGGACTTCAGCCACAGCAGCTTGACCAGCACATACATCAGCCGGTTGTGCTGCGAGCTGGATGTCCTGCTGAGCTGAGGCGCGTACCTTTTGGCCATCTTCACCCGCTGGACCAAGGCGGCGTCAGCCAGGTCGTCCCTCTTGGTCCTGCAGTAGAGGGTGTTGCCCCAGTGGGTTCGGTACAGCTGGTGGTACCGCTGCGGCTGTTTGTCATGCTCCTCCACCGCATTCCAGGCATACAGGACGCTGTTCCGCTGTGCAGTGTTGAGGAGCAGCTTCTGGTCCGTCAAGCCGACCTCAACTAGCGCAGCACAGAATGCCTCCAGCTTCTGGAACCCGGGCAGAGGATTGTCACTGCAGACATCCTCCTGTAAATCACACACACACACACACACACACACACACACACACACACACACACACACACACACACACACACACACACACACACACACACACACACACACACACACACACACAGAGAGAGAGGGGAAAGTAGGTAAGTTCAAATGCATACAGTGTCTTTTTTTCAACAGGGTCACATTTATCACTGTATTCTCTTCTATCACTAGGTATTCTACTCACAAAGGCAGGAGGGTTGACCGAAGCAGTCTCACTGCTGGTCAGCGTGATGCGGGGCTCGACATCAGGATGGTCCTCCTCCTCGCTCTGGTACGCCTCATCGGCATCGGCGTCTGGGTCGGCCTCCCCAGGCTGAACGACCTCCTCCTCCGGCCCAGGACCGTCGTGGACGATGCCCTCAAGCGAGAAGGACTCCCCCGTACTCTGGCTGAAAAGGTATTCCAGCCCCAGCAGCTCATCAGACTGGACATCAGCCGGAGCCCTGAAATTTTTCTCCACCGTCTCCCCAAACAGCTGCTGACTGCGGGTGTTGAGGCGGTCGATAAGCGGCGCAGAGTACAGGCGGTGTGGTGCCGGCCTCTGCCCCCAAACACGGCGTCCGAGCTGCGGTCGGAGTTCCACCTGGCGATACCACTGATGAGGTACACCTGGTAAGGCCGTGCCGCACAGTGGGGACCTGTACATCACGACAAACAGGTATTATCAGATTGATACAATGTAATACAAATGTGTTGTCTGTTTTCCAAGTATTTTTCCCCCTTAAATTACCTGGAATCATATGCGGCAACGACTTGTGGAACCCCTCCAGGCTGTTGCTCCCACGCAGGCCCTTTGTAGTACGGCAGGTCCACACCGTTGATTGATGGTGGTGGTGCGGGCAACGCGGGTACATCACCATGCCTGGTGGGTCCTGGAGGCACTCCAGGTGGCGCTGCTGGGCTGCCCACATCTCATCAATGGCATCTGTAAACACACAAACATGCATGTTGAGCTGTAGTCATTTTGCACGTGTGTGTGTATGTGCTTGCGTGTGTGTGTCAGTTTTGTTTTTTTTTTTTTTTCTTTCTTACCAGGGGACTTGAAGAGGCTGACCCCGCTCTCGTCAAGCCCTGCTGGACCCTTGAGCTCCTCGATGAGGATGTGGACGAGGCGAAACGTCTCCTGGGCCCCGACGAGGTGACACGCCGGACGTGGTGCTTCAGCTGGCCCCGGGAGATGTAACGCCGGACCACATCCTGGTCAGTCACCACCTCCATCGTGGTCGGGTCTCTGGCCCTGACAGCAGTGATGAGGAGCTGGAGGTCCTCCCTGTTGTACGCCAGCACCGCCCCGATGACCAGCGCGGACTTGAAGCCCGTACTTGGAGTGGGCCTCGGTCCGCAGGAGCGGCGGTCGAACGGATGGAGCCAGTGGAAGATGTCCAGCCTCACCACCATCCCCTCGTCCACCCAAGGCTGGAAGAGCGTCTCCACCGCGGTCGGACCCTGTGCCTTGCAGCAGCCCCGGTCAATATACAGGATCCGGGGGACGGGCTGGTTGGCGAGGCGGAACCGCTCCGTCAGTCCACGACACATGGGCCTCAGCTTCTCCACAGACTCCTCGCAGGTGAGCACAAAGGTGAGTATCTGGGAGAGCTCGTTGCCGATGCTGGTGAACCACTCGGCCGAGCCCTTGCCCTCCCCAGACAGCTTCTTCACCACCTGCAACAAAACAAACAAACAAATACAGTTTAGTTTTGCATAATGTGGCGTTTCCCTGTGAGTACTTGTAATGTATGCAACACACTTTTGGTTAACTTGCCTTCTTCTTGTGGAGTCCATTTTCAGCACTGTGCCGAAAGTGGAGAGGACCTGGCTGCGGTAGTCCGCCACGTTGTCTGCCTCGGCCAGGAGGAAGGCGTGCGCAGGAGGCGGCGCAGGGGTAGCTCCCTCGGAGGAGGCGGCGCCTGGAACTGGCCGTGGCCCAAGGCAAGGGACGATGCCCTCCCGGGTTCCACCAGGGCCATGAGGAGCGTGGTGTAGAGGTCCATCCTCTGGTGGTAGTCCTCGAGGTGGTTCTCCTGCACCTGCCGCCACACCTTGACCATGGTGTTGCCCTCCGTCCGGTCACGCAGGAGGCGAATCACGGCGTTGTCCACCCCTCGCTTGGCAATATGGCCCCTCAATATGGCCGGAAACCTGGACCGATGAGCCTCACTCAGCTGCTGCAGGATGGCGTCGTCCCACGCCAGCCACCGACCCATGGGACCGCTCCCTCCACCCCTGGCAGCCTTGAGACACGGCCCGCACGACAGCACCTCTGTCGCCATGGTGTACCAGCCGGACACGTCACAGATGTGACGTACCTAAAACAGGAGAGAGAGAGGTATAGAGAGAGAGAGAGAGAGAGAGATAGAATCACACGTCAATCACAGATCATGTATGTGTTAATACTAAGTAGTCAATACTGATGTTGTGTTATCACTCTTTAAGCACAGGTGTGAGAGAGACTGAGCCTTACCCGGGTGTGGGTACCCGGACTTGGAGAGGTGTGTGTTGCTTCCAGCCCAGGCACCATTCCTGTCTCTACGCGGACACTTTCAGCGAGCAGCGGCCACACTCCGACGGGGGCGCCAAAAGAAAAGCGGCCCGCGGAAAAAAGGCCTGTGGAGAGAGGGAATCCCGCTGCTGACAAAGCCGGGTGGCTCGGGTGGATAGAACCACATATCCGGTCCGACTTCAGCACACGCCGCCTTCTGATCACGCCCTTGATGTCCTTGTATGTTTGGATGGGCGTGAAGAGGCCTCTCTCGCTGTCCTCTTTTAGCCAGGGGATGTCTGCGGAAGGGGATGCCATTGGTGGTCTTCCCACAGGCGCACCCAGCCTTTCCAGCTTCCACCTGCATATGCAACATTTAGTTATTTATTTTCCATAATGTGGTGATTTTGAGAAATGCATCAACATTGCTTGTATATGTTGTGATTTTACACTTACAGGAGAGTCACTCTGCCTCAAGGTGGTGGCAGCGGATGTAGGCTGCATAGAGTGGACAGCGGGTGCAGGGAGTGTAGGCTGGACAGCGGCAGCGGCAGTGGAGTGGACAGCGGGTGCAGGGAGTGTAGGCTGGACAGCGGCAGCGGCAGTGGAGTGGACAGCGGGTGCAGGGAGTGTAGGCTGGACAGCGGCAGCGGCAGTGGAGTGGACAGCGGGTGCAGGGAGTGTAGGCTGGACAGCGGCAGCGGCAGTGGAGTGGACAGCGGGTGCAGGGAGTGTAGGCTGGACAGCGGCAGCGGCAGTGGAGTGGACAGCGGGTGCAGGGAGTGTAGGCTGGACAGGGGTCTTGAGTAAGTCTAAAAAAAAGTCCAAACAAAGTAGTATTATTTATATTGTGATTTTCTTTTTTCTTTTTTCTAACGCATTTGATGTGTATTTACTCTGTATGTCACCTTCCACAGCCTGACATGCGGCCAACAGTCCTGCTTCATCAGCTGGCCATGATGAAAGATCCGACGAGGTGCTTGCATTCAGTTGCTGGGGGACAAAAAGGTAAATTAATTATCTAGATGTTATGACGTACCAGTTTTTAATTATCAAAAGTTAACAAGCACATTTAAGTCAAGTGCTTAAAATGTCACTAATCTGAACAATTTCACTCCTGTTTCTAACTAAAAAAATCAAACCAGTACTCACTTGATCTTATTCTCGCTGATGTATTTGCGGAATCTTTTCATCAGCGAACTGGTGATGTGTGTCACTGGTGTGTTAAGCCATCTCCTCACAGAACTGTTTGCCTTCTTTATGAGCTCCCGCTGCTCATCCCTAAACTCCTCTGGCTGTTCTTCGCCACGTCGGTGCTGCCGGTAGAGTTCCCACATCCTCTCGAAGGTGTGATCCTCTCGACCCCTTTCTGGCCGTAAGATGCACCTTTGTATGTTGGCCTCGAGGACACAACTGGAGACTGGTGGGAAGCTCTCTGCATACTTCTGCCAGGTAGTCCTTCACCCACTGTGTTGCCAATTTACTGCCTTTGTGTTTGCCAGTTCGGATCTGTGCTTTGTCAACGACACTGTAAGCATATACACAATTTAGTACTGACATCATTAATATCATTTGCAGTTGTGATAATGAGTAAAGAAACTTGCCAGACCGATATACAGGTAATTTTGTTTGAAACCATGTCTACAATGGTATCAAATATAACATGCTTTACTACTTCATGTAGCCCACATCATTTGCCACAAGCCAGTGGGAATGGTGCATGCTCATACTGGCCAAATGGCAGCAGCCAGCTTTCCCCAGGCACAGCTGACGGGACGGCAGAGGGATATACCCTCTTGCATGAAGGATCTTCTCCGTGTGGACCAGGGCAGTTGTCTCAAAGAGCAACTCCTGTGGAGGTTTGGGGAAGACCACCTTCTTGTCCCGATAGTCACGGGCTTCTCTGGTGTGGCCATCAGGTATGGCTCTGTTGTGTGGCGATGTGCGGGGGCATCCGGCGCTTGACGGTCCTAATGTGTGGGTCGCCATCTTAATCTGGAAATACCTGAAATACAGCAATGCATGTTATTATTATTATTATTGTTTATTAATTATCGTGTATTATATAGTTTAAAATCTTGAATGAAATGTGTTAAGTGCCTTGAGATGACTTTGTTTTGATTTGGTGTTTAAACAAATAAAGATTCATTGATTGAGATTGATTATTATTATTGTTCTCATCAATTACTAATCTAATAATGAACATTGGTTACAACAGGTCATTGATACACGCACACAAACACACACACATGGGATATATTGTACATGTGTTAATGTTCATATTACAGTTATTGTGTGCTGTCCACATATTCGGATTTCATTGTAATGCTGATGCTTTAGCATCTTTTTAAACCCTTCATAATTAAATGTCATACATCAAGACCTTATAATGAAGCCATTTGGAATTGAATTGAATTGAAAATTGTATATAACAATGTTATAACTGCTCAATAACATTAGACCGCGTCAAAACAGACCGGTTATACTGTGGAGTGGCAGGGATTTGAGCAGTTATATAGATTGAAGAAGGAGATAGATGGATGTGCTGCGCTAACCCGCTACCGGCGACAATGCTAACATTTAACGCTAAGACAAATGGCTCAACATAAATATTATATGTTATGTTATCAATAAATTAATTTATGAGGCGCAGTGAGTATTGAGTGTAATAACAAATGTAATTGATTAATTCAATCTTACCAATACTTGATTAAAAGTCGGAGCATTCGAGCAACTCTGCACAAGCAAAAATCGCGCAACCCTGAGCAACCCTGCATAAATACAAACCAAATCAGAGCCGTAACTGTGTTCGTTCAGTCCAAACCAATCAGAAAGCCGTAACTGTGTTCGTGCAGGTCACAACCAATCAGAAGCCCGTAACTGTCTTCGTATTGACCAACCAGAAGGCGTAACTGTCTCCGTTCACCGTGGACTTTTGCGTAACTGTCTTTGTATTGACGCCAACCAGAAAGGCGTAACTGTTCTCCGTTTCACCGTAGACGTTTTGCACAACGGCTCGCGCAGGACCTCGGGGGCAGTACGGAGTGCCAAAGTTGGTTGTAGACCATGTTTAGGCAAAAGTAGTTTGTGATTGGTGGATACCAGGCTTGATTTGCATATTTCCCAGGAAGTCTGTGGAAGCTGTCAACAGAGCAGGAAGGGAGATGTATGTAGATGGCATGATTGCTGTGGAGTATCATGGGAAAATAAACATTTCTTTTGGAATTATATTTTATAAGTGATACTGAACATCATATTTAGTCAGATTCTTGTATTGATGTTCTGATAATACATTTTTGTATGAAAAGAATCACCTCATTTGTGTCATTGTGTAGGCAAGGTAGTAATTATTATTATGAATATTAATAACATAGCAGTAGTACAAAACCATGCTCCTGTTTTGTTTCAGATGCCAAGATGTTTCTGCTGGTTCTCCAAGACACAGTCGATGGTTGCTCCGTCCTGAGCGTAATGGTGAGGAGCGCTGAGCGGTTCGGATGACTGTGAGAACAGGAACTCCAAACCAATGAGTTCATCACCAGCAGGAACTGGTTAAGACGATCTACCAGAGGTACCAGAAAGTACCCAATCTGCTTTTGTCCTCCAGCCAGAGGACAAAAACATCATTTTCGGACCAGCCACTTAAAGGGTTTGCCACTGGTATTTTCCAGTGACGATCAGTTGACCCAAACACTGCTACCCAGCGCCCTCAGATGGGAGTTGGGGTGATTAACTGGGCCATCTCTCCTATCAGTGCATATAGTAAGTAAGCAGCACAAAAGTTTAATCTCGTTGCTGTGACTGACATATTGGTGATGGTGTATATGTTTGTGGCCCTGTGGATCCCTAAATACTATTTCAAGAATGTTTCGCGTTCTGTTTTCCCAGACACAGTCAATGGTCGCTGTGTGCCTTGAACAGAGGAAAATTATTTGAGGTGGTGGTCTGTCTGCTCCTAACACGGCGTTGCCGGTCAAACCTGCTGCAAAGAGCTGCAGGGCTCTATATGGTGTTGTTCACAGTGGGGCCCCGCAGCCCAGTGTGGGGCCTGCAGCACAGAGGGGGACGCAGCGCAAAGGGCCCCTGCAATTGTGACCTCATGCATATTGCACCTGAGGGCCAGCTCATGTGGGGCCTTTCCTTCAGGTATTTTCCCTTATTTTCCTTTAAACAAAAAGCATGCAACATCACTTCCCATGTTCCCAGACTATCCCACCTCCCTGATTTTGCAGAGGAGCATTGGAGCCTTTTGACATTGTTTTATGCAATTGAATGTATTCAGGGTATTTTTTTTTTTTGCAATTTTCAGGTTGAGGCATGCCCACATCACCATCCTCACAGCCTAGACATAATCTGTGTCCGGAGTCCTACAGGATTTGCAGCCTCTGAAATGAGGAAGGCTTTCCTCGCAGCCATCGGTGAGGGAAGCTCTCTCCTCGGGTGGAGGTTTCTGGAAATGGTGACCCAGAATTCCTGAAAGCAGAGAGAATGTTGATCTGACACACAGATGCGTTTCTGATGGAAATAAGACTGACCCGAGGCCTTTGGGCCTTTCGGCTGCGGTTGCCGCTCCCTCCAGGGCGCGTGTGATGTGGTGGTCGGATGGATACCAGGGCATGATGGTGGAGTGTCTTGTATTTTTTCTGCATTTCACTGCACTGTTTATTAGCCTGTGGTTTTAGCTTTGCAATGACAAATGACACAATAAAAGTGCCTCTCTCCTCTCTCTCTTCTCTTCTCTCTCTCTCTCTCTCTCTCTCTCTCTCTCTCTCCTCTCTCTCTCTCCTCGCTATCTCTCTCTCTCTCTCTCTTCTTCTCTCTCTCCTCTCTCTCTCTCTCTCTCTTCTGCTCTGCTCTCCTTCTCTTCTCTGTCTCTCTCTTCTCTCGTGTATGGTGTGTGCGAGTGGATGGAACCTGAAGGCGAAGAAGCTCACGGTGTCCAGTCCTCCTCAGGACGGTAGGCTCCAGCGCCGACCAATACAAGGCAGTGGGCATGATCACAAGCCCCCACTGTCAGGCAGCGAATCCGTAACTTGTGCGGTGCCTGCGTAGCGTATGACCTGCAACAGTAGTGCCATGTCAGCACTGTTGGCAGAGCAAAGACAGCAGCAGGAAGAGTGCTGCCTTGAATAGGAAGTATTGTATCAAAATAGCAAAGGCAAACTAAATATGCAGCGAGAGGGGAAAAAGGAAAATCCTCCCCAACTCATATACAAATCACAAAACAATTTTTTATTTGGGTGGTCTGTCCTAACAGACATAGCGGGACTGAACGTCGCAAATCACCCATGAACACTGCCACTCACATCCACACACTGCCGCTGTCAAAGCGCACAGTGAGACTACCATTAAAAAGACACACAACATCCGAAGCGTCACTCCACTGACCATCAACCAAAAACACTACGACAACAATCCTAATCTCACGCAAAAATGAACAAGAACAGCATCATACACACAACGTACACGCTTCTTCACGGTAGATACGCACCAGATGATCACGTCCAGACTGTTGTACGCAAAACACAAACAATAACCCGGAGACACCATGGCGCAACACAAAGCGCACCCCCCTCAGTAGCACACTTGGCCACTATATAACCGTATTTTATTCTGTAGAATTATATGAACTTACGAGACCTACGTCTCGTGGCCTTCTGGAAAGTGTTATCCTTGTCCTCTGATATTAATCCCAAGTCTCTGTACCCTTGTATAATAAAGTGTTCATTGTGCTCGGCAGCTACATATCTAATGTGTGATGTTCTCTTTTGGTTCTCCACAGCTGACCTGAAGACACAACTACATAGGAAATCCCTGTGTGTATGCACAAACAACATGAAGATATTGAGACTGTTTCTTGACTCTAATATTGTGAACAGCTGCATCGACCTTGTGGGAAATTCAGGTGAAGATGTCGAACAAGTGAGACAGATGAGACCATAGGCCCCGTCTCGCCGCTCCACTGAAGATCGGAGTGACAGATGGCAGTGGCGCGAATCGGCGGGGGATGACTCGTTGTGGAGACCTCCTTATTTGTTGCATTGTTTGTGCATACTTATAAGAATGATCAGATCTTTACATGGGTACAAATATTGCCTATTAACATACGTGTTGGCTTGTTTTGCAACTA
>OLKM01006047.1:0-15235 GCA_900291075.1 Melanogrammus aeglefinus | reverse complement strand
TGCAGCTACTGTTTGTGTGTGTTTGTGCGAAACAGGATCTCATTGATGGGATTGGGCTTAACTAATTTCAAGAAAAGTTGACCCTTAATGGAATGAATGTGTGTAAATCATGGATAATGTAAAGCTTTTCCGCACATTAATATATTTTGTTCACCAGATTATTTATATCAGATACGAGATAATTTGAAATTCTTGTTGGTCATCTCTTTTTTTATACAGTTTAATCCAGTGTGGGGTCTTTCATTACCAGCTAAGTCAGCTGGGACAGAGATCCGATCATGCAGATAAACAGGGCGGTAATTACGTGACTATAGAACCACATTAATACTTAATCCGCACATGCCACAACTAAGTGCTTGAGAAAATCCAACCTGTGTGAGGCCATGAAACGAATGCCAATATAAAGGATATCGAATCATATCTAAAGGCCCCACGTGTGCTGACAGTGTGAGGAGGCTCACAAAGACCCTCTTTAGATTTGCATTTTATTTCCAGTTGTTTGCATTGAAAAAGCTGCAGCATAATGTCTGTGAAAACCTTGAAAATTCTGTGATGTTTAGATCTCTCTGCGATGGCAGGATATAGTTGTCGAAGATGACATTGCTGTGGACATTTTATCATTTGGTGCCAGGCAATATTTTCCCTAGGTCGCATAGGTGCAAGTAAAAGGACTTATGAATGGGTTCTCCTCTCAACAATGTGCCTAATAGTGGCGATGCGCCTTCCATGTTACATTTTAATGGAGCTTTCGTGATGAAGAGATTTATTTCTGAGAAATGTCAATTTGGTGTATTGGAATCACGCTTTTCAAAAAGCCAAGCTGCATTATCACGTAGGATGTGTGAAAGTCTGTGTGTCTCTCGGATTGTCTTGGTCGGAGTCCGACTCCAATTACGGCAGAGCTTCAGTGTAAACGGTACCACACCGACGAGCCACGAGCCAAGTTCAATGAAATGTTCACAGCGGGGCTATTCACAGCATGCGAATAAATGCGCTATTATATAGAAATTCTGAGTCTGGTTATATTTTGCAATTAGCCTGTTTTAATTAAGTGTGGTAACTTGTTAAACCTGTTTCTGCAGTGGGGATTACCATTTGGTGAACATGTTCTATACGGGGCCAGATATACGGGGCATATTTACCGCAGGGAGTACGTCGCCGACCAATATAGGCCGCACAACCGTAGTTTTCAAAGAAGAATGTGTGGCGAACCGTATCACTCGCCAGGCGGGTCTGTTGGACAGACAATGTGGAAGATTTCTTAAGAAAGTGAGCATCAACACGCACACTACATTATTCATCACTGATTACTTTAATATGCTAATGTAAGGTTCTCGTATTCATCAACCTCAAGAAGTAAATAGTTCTATGGCATTCAGGTTGGTGTCAAGCTGTGAGCACCCCACCCTGAGCTAGGACCGGGTAGGGTAGGGGGCTCTCCTGGGAACCCTGTTGGGGGTAAAAATTAGGCATGTTGAGGATGCCTGCCTTTGCCATTGGGTGGGCCAGGCTTTTATGACTCCAGTTGTCACAGAGAGAGAGAGAGAGAGAGAGAGAGAGAGAGAGAGAGAGGAGAGAGAGAGAGAGAGATGATGAGAGAGAGAGAGAGAGAGAGAGAGAGAGAGAGAGAGAGAGAGAGAGAGAGAGAGAGACAGAAAGAGAGATACAGACAGAAAGAGAGAGAGATACAGTGAAATAGATACAGAGAGCGATAGAGAGAGAGTTACAGAGAGAGTGAATTAACTGGGGAGCTGAGATCTTGATCGGATGAAAAGAATGGAAAGAGGACAGGACTGCAGCGTTGGGGCGTTTATGGAATTGGATTTGCAAGAAGTTCCTGAGCATTAATTGAGCCTCAGTGCATTCCATATTAAGGACATTTACCTTAAACCATATAAGATCATACAAAGCGGATGTTTCGCTTTTAATAGCTTCAACTTGCGGTTTGGTGTTTTTTTAATAAACATCATTTTGGAATTTCTCTAGCATTGTTTGGTAAGGGTAACCATGGGTAACTCAGTAGGTTGTAAGGTCTGTACTTTAGATAAACCACTAGCCTGATCGGGAGTGACTTGGATTTTAAACTTGGAGGTGACACCATGGGCTGCTGATTCCGGGATATGAAGTGTATGATGGATTGGTGAGACACACAGAGAGAGAGAGAGAGAGAAAAGACGAGAGAGAAGAAGAGAGAGAGACGAGAGAGAGAGAGAGAGGAGAGAGAGAGAGAGAGAGAGAGACGAGAGAGAAGAGAGAGAGAGAGAGAGAGACGCAGAGAGAGAGAGAGATGAGAGAGAGAGAGAGAGAGAGGGACTTAGGAGAGAGATGAGAAGAAGAGCTTTGTTGTATTTCCCTACTCTGGTTGTGTGTCTGTGTGGGCATCTGATGTGCATTATCCTGACAATGTGCTCGCAGTTCATCCTGGTCGACTGACTACAAACTCACCAATGACTGACTATCAATCCTATAGTCCTACACGGTAAACTCTAGTGTACCTAAATTACATGTCAGACGCTGATGGACCTAAACATTGTGATCAATCTCTGTTTTATAATGTAAGTAGAAAACATTGTATTTGATTCATAAAGTGTTATGAAACACATAGATAAATTTTATGCATGACCTTTACATTTTCTATATCTCTTGGAATACTGAAGTATATGGAGCTGCTTCTGTGGTTATGTATGTGTTAGGTAGATGTGGTGTGTTGATTTTATCTGTGTACATATCACGTACACAAATATGTTCTTCAGTCTCAGTGGTCTGAAGTCATTATGTGTGGTATTGAAATGAGCTGAGTATTGATCCTGAACGTTGATGTATCACATCGGCACAGCTGCTCTGTTATTGATGTGTCCAAGGAAAGTCTTTTCATACACACTCAGCGAGTTCAGGAGCAACAGCAGATTACTTGTAATTCCATCTTCTGATTTGATTCCAATACAATCATGCTTTAAAAATATGTGATTAGAACAACATTGTGTTATACTAAACCTTTATCGGTTATGGTTAACATAAAAATGTATTACTTTTGTTCCAAATGAAGAACGATATTCTGAATCAATTTAGACTTTTGCATGTAAATCACTGAAAAATATTTTGCATGTTAGAACTATATATCAAGTATGTATAGTATGATCAAATTAATCATGCAATCATCAATCATTTAATAAATAATTCCTCAAACTCTTCTTCCAGCTCGACCAGGTGCACATATGCTATGTTTGCTTGACCTGTACACAGCTAAAAAGGATGTTTCGTGTGTTTGTCTGTTTTACTTTACCCTTCATACCGTCTCGTTCTATCTTTTTCTGTCCTTTGCAGTCGGACAGGAAACACAGGCTTCCTGCGTGCTGCCAGGGCAGGGAACCCTCGACAAAGGTCCTGGAGTTCCTGACAGGGGGCGTGGACATCAGCACCTGTATCAGTTAACTTCATTAGAGACACTATATGGATAAAACTTCCCATGTTGTTCTCGAGTGTTTTATAATGAACAAATTTGATAACCGGACAAATTCATGCATTGATCTTCCGGCATACTTGTATATTCCATGAACTTATATTGACTGGGAGTCTGTTTATATTGTCGTAGAAACCTGTTGGGACATTTGGTTTTAAAAAACAAAACAAAAAGATGATAGCCAAGAAACCATGGTTAAAAGGCTAACATATTTATCAGTTATGCTTCACTAAATGTGTCTCAAATCTCTCTATGGTTTTCTCGATGGCCTCTAGAATTAACACATTTGTCACGGCTTGCACAGAGGGACCTGAATCAAACGCAAGAGATCAGACTTAGAGTGGTTGCTAAAGGAAAATTTACTTCACGGAAACAGGGATACAGAAATAACGGGTGGGAAGATACTAAAGATCTTAAACAATGAAACACAGGTGAAATAATTAACTAACTAAAACAGGGGGGAACATGAAACTATCGAGACAAAGCGAACAACTGTTGGAGCATCTTTAGCGTTCCTCCAGGCTGCGGTGGAGACTGAGGCTACGTTTACACGTGGCCGGCTATTTTATATATACTAATGTGTATAAATGCCGTCAGGACATTCCAACTGTAGGTGCAGTGTAACGAGATTGCTCAAACCCACGTGTTAGCCAATCAAGAAACCAAAATCCCACTTTTTTGCGCAGGTTAAGTTCTGGCGCATAAATATGCCATGGTGGCTAAAACTCAGTTCCTTTTCAGTTTAGATGCAAACAGGCAACCGAAGTTTCCAAAATCGTCCACCATGGCCAGAGTGTTTGAGAAAAGAACATTTTTTAGAGGCAAATCTCTCTGTTTGTGTGTTAAAGAAAGGGTACAAACAAGGGAAATGGCTCAGTTTTTCAAAATAAACATTGTACGTGGGAGAACAGGGTTTGAATAGGAAAAGTACTAGGCGGCGTCAAGGAACAGAACTAGGACGGTCAGGAACAGGGCTAGGACGTCAGGCACTGGCTTGGAACGTCACAAACACAATTGTTTAGTCAGGCACAGGCTAGCCCGTGCAGGGCCTGGGGAACAGGGATAGGTAGGTCCCGAACAATGGTGTATGTATATTGTATGTGTGTGTATGTGTATGTTTGTGTGTGTATTTGTGTGTCTGTGGATCCCAATATCTACACATTACATGTACACACACATACATACATGCCACATACAAATTGGTAATCATTTGGATCCTTATTGATATATTTAGGTTAGGGTTTATCAATAATCAAATTTGCCCTCTGCACCTTTGTTAATTGTGTGTGATTTATTCAGAGACTCGGGCAATGAGCCTGATCACAAGCTTCTTTCCTCTTCGTTCATGTTTTGTTGGGGTTGTTTCCCCCCTCTGTAGTGTTGGGAGCGTAATACAGAGTGTGTGTGGTGACTCAGGGATCCTAGGCAGCAGCACCGCACGCAGGCAGCAGGCACAGGAGAGTGTTGAGTGCTGTGTCACTCCTGCATTGTGCAAACAGCGAGTTGTCAGCAAAGTGTGTACAACATGACTGGCCGTAAACTGCCTCTGCTCTAAGCTCGCTTTCCTCCAAGCCCCAACCAGGCAGCCACAACCCAGTGTCCAAATGGCCCTGCCCGGACCACTGGGGCTGCACCTGCTGGGTTCCTCTTTGGTTCTCTGTACCAGCGCCATAAAGCTTGTCTCCACACACCCTACAACCCCACCAAAAAGCACCCACACCCCACTTCCACTCACATGTTTAGTGTGGCCAACAAAACTGGGCCATTTCGAATAGTAAGTACACCATTATCCAAATCCAATGTCAACGCTGCTGTGTTGTTTCGTTGTGGGTTCCAGAGATAAGTTATTGTCGTTGTAGGTATGGATATATTCACTGAGGGTTGTCATGTCCACGTAATCAGAAATTGGGGAACTAGGAGAACAGGTAATTGATCCCTGTAACTTTTAGCAAATTAGCGGCGTATTGTATGACCACAAAGAAATCCCCCTTAAAATCGATGAGATTAACACTACATAAATTGTCTATTATATCTATGGCGGTGGATTCTCAAATTGGGGTACACGTACCCCCTAGGGGTCATTTGGAGTACTGCAGGGGGTATTCAGAAAATGTTGTCAGTTTTCAGAAGAATGTTTTTTTCGAATGGGATTCACCTTAATATGTCTGACCCTGGGGAGAAATTAGCAACAGTTGCAATAAGCCAGGCCTATGTTTCTCACTAAATGTAGACTATTTGCTTCCCTTTTCATGTTCATGTTTACACTGCCAAACATAGAACGAACATCATTATTTATTAATGAGTTTAATTATAGTTAATTATATATTTTTTTTTCCCCAAAAAATTTGGTTACAATTTGAAGGGGTACAAAAATATCTAAATGAATCTAAGGGGTAAATAATATTAGAAATTACATAGTACAATAGTAGGAAAGCTTTGAGAACCACTGATCTATGGCATAGATCAATGGTTTTCAAAACTTTGTGTGTGTGTGTGGACCACTTTTTATATCAAGAATTTTCGCGGACCACCTTATAATACACATAATATTATAATGATCGTACACACAGTCCTACCTGAATTACGCACACCTCTTAATAGGCATATATTAGCACTAAAAGTAACATAGCATCAGTTACACACAGGCTTGTTAAAGAACGTTTACTTGCACAACGTCAACGTTCACGCTGACACATATTTGTTAAAGCGCCCGTGGGCATATAATCAGGTTCTTTTGACACAGATTTTTTATGTCCATAGCAATGATAATGGAGTATTAAATATGATACAGTAATCACAAACGAACTGACTGGATAAAGTCAAATTTCAAATCTTCTCAAAGTCCTCAACAAAACAGGGCTGGGAGTTTTGTCCAGTAACATATGCAAAACATTTCAGAACGGGAAGATCAGATTACTTACAGCAAATTAAATATTATGGCCTTATTTCTTCATTTATAATTTAAAACAATTGTTTCAGATATACACTGCTTATTATAAAGGCTATGCATGTGATGTGCCACGAACTCTGGCCTATATACAATTTAACAAAAACACAGTTGGCCTACTCTTGGGTAAAAAATAAAAAAGGTCAATTTATTTAGTTAATATTAATTTACAAAAAATAGGCTTTATTTAAAAACAAAAGAGCACTAGCCTAAACAAATGCTCACCTAATGAGATGGATGATGTGCTTTGACAGACGTTAATTCTCGTGTTCATGTTCTCTTCCAGTTATGACACCTCAATCTGAGATGTAGTCTGTTACTCTGTTCCGATATTTTGTTTTTCAACAGTGACCAGGGAGGGAAATCCTGATTCACGGAGGTAAGTGATTGGAAAAGGCACAAGCAGCTTCAGGGCTTTGTCGGAAAGTTTGGGGTATTCCTTGGCAACTTTCCAAGCCAAAAAGCAGGCAGGCATCTCTCAGAAAAGTCAATTTTCAAAGCAGTATCACAGGACAGTTTCGGTCAAGGCTGTCTTGCTCTCTGGAGGTGAGGTTTGTCAGGGTGTAGTCAGCATGGATGGCGAACAGATTTCTTATCCACTTCGCTGTTTGTCGGGGGCTGGGAAATAATAGGGTGTCCGCGTTATCCTTAAAAAGTCTTAAAAAGTCTTAAATTTTATGTTCTAATGTAAGGACTTAAAAAAGTAAAGGCTTAAAGTCGTTACAAATGTCATATTGCTGGTCTTAAATACTGTAAACTCAAGGGTCTTAAATTTGTCGGGGCAGGACTATATATTTTTTATTTTTCTCAGTGGGACTTTTCATGAAGGACATGTTGGCTTCTTTCTTGCTAGCTGCATACATAAACGATTATCTGCGTGCTGTGCTAGCTTAGTTCTGCGACCAATGGGTAGGTGCAAATTCAGGACAGTTGGCTGGAAGACGGTTGACCGTTTCTGGAAGTTGGCTCGCGTCTGTTGCCAACCCCACCCTTCGCGTGTTTTTAGGTCTTAAATTTCCATTCAAGGTGGTATTAAAAAGGTCCTTAAAAAGTCTTAAATTTGACTTGCTGAAACCTGCAGATACCTACCTCGCGTTCTTCAGCAGGTGCAAGTGCTTTCTGATCTCATCTTGAACAGAACTTGAAAGGTGTATGTCTGAGCTGTCTAAAAAATCTGAAAGATTTGGAAATGAGTCATAGTTTGCCAATCCTCCACGCGCCTCTCCCACGATCCCATCTTCTTGATTTGTTGCACGACTTTACTTTTGCGTGTACTTTGCAAGCCAGTTTTGCATCATTAAATCGGCCAGAGAGAGATCAAAACTTTGCTCTCAAGTAGAGAACCAGTCTCACCTCATCTCACAAACTCGTAAAGATGTGCAAGCACCTTCCTTCTTGACAGCACCGAATCTCGGTATGGTCCGGTGAAGAAATGACAAACAGTCTTGAATTCATGTGGACGGGCCTTTGATGAAAATGACAGTTTTCACTGCCTCATCCAGAACAGTTTTGAATTCAATAGGGCATTCTTTTGGATGCGAGGGCTCTCTGGTGTATGCTGAAGTGGATAGAGTTTTCGCTTTGCAGAGCAACTGCTTGCACACGGTTCTAGCCACGGCCAACTGTGTTGGCCAATCATCGCTGCTGCCCCGTCTGTGGCTATTCCCACGCATCTTGGCCAATCAATTCACTTTCTGTGATGAAACCGTTCAATATATCAAAAGTGCCTCTGCGTTGTGCATGTTTACAAAAGTGAAAGTCCTCCTCTATTTCTCCGTTGGGTTCATACCTTATGTAGGTGAGCAAGGTTAGCTATATCGGTTGACTTCTCTTACTGAAGAGCAAAAAATCCACTGGCTTTGATCCGCAATATTAGTTGTTTTTTTCACATTGATGGCCATCTCCTCGATTCTGTGCTGCACAGTGTTGTCTGACAATGGAATAAAGTCCCTTTGCTTTCTAGCTTTGTCACCCACCAATACACCCACAGTCTCTTTAATTGCTGGCAACATCACCTCCTCCCGAGTGTATGTGGCATGCCTTTTTTCGCAATGAGTCGGGACAACCGGTACGAGACTTCCACTGCTTTAGCAGTAGCATGGCCGGTAGATGTCAATTGCATTACCTTCTTGCTTGTTCGGGTCCCTCCCTGGAGCTTGCTTTTAAAAAATCGACTGGCTTGGACCTTGAAATTCCCCATGCTTGGTTTCCAGATGCCGGTGAAGATTTGCAGGTTTCATGCTCTCATTAGCCAGTCCCTCATAGCAACAAAACACAAAATGGGCAATGGCTGGTCTTCAGGGCCAAGTGAAGGTGAATCTAATTAAGTAGGCTTTTCCCAGTATTTTCTTTTTCAACCTCCTTTTCTTGTTTCCTTGTGAGGAATCTGGCTCTGTAAGATGCGCCGACTCACGTCATCTCTTCATTTGTAACCTCTGCCTCTTTTCTCTGCCATCCTCCCGATCCATCTTGTGGTTCTGAGCACTGAATTTCAAAAGTTCCCTACTAGCCACTACACCAAATTTCTGAACGTTCTAATCTTTGCACTAGCCTATTTGTATCCATAATACCTTCATTTTATTTAAATTGTATAACTTACATACTTATTTTTTTTTTGAAAATATTTTTGATGAAAAAATCTTATTTTATATTTTGTTTGTTCTTCCACGGCGCACTGCAGTACCAAAAATCACTGCATAGATAGTATGACAATGTAGCCAGGTAATGTTAATGTATGCTCAAACGACACTTTGAAGTATGAGATGTTGTTTACTTTATCCCGCCTATGCAAAGTGTAGTTTATTGTTAAATATAGCTTTTTTGCAAAATGTACCATTACAATAGCTCTTGTAGAACTGGCACTACCATTGCATACTACGTAGTTCAACAGCAAATTCTCAAATAATTGTAGCGTTTTACTTTTTGTTGATCAGAGTCTAGCGACGTGAAATGGTTTTGGAAGCATGTTTTTTCTCCTTAGACGTATTCTATCATACCACCAACTATAATACAGTCTTATTGCCATTTAAACATGTTTTATTCTACTTCATTTAAGAATGTGCTTGATTCTGAATTGCTGGGAGGAGGGGCATTAAACCCGGCAGGTTTACCCGCTGGAATTGTCGGTTCCACTTGCTGCTGACTGAGCACAGTGTCCTCAGATAGTAGATCAATAAGCGGCTTGTATTTTTGGAATAATTGATTCTGATTGGCTGCAGGGTGTCCATTAGGGATGTGCAAAACGGTTATTTTCCGGGAATCAGTTCTTTCAGTTCCGTTCACTATCATGATTCGTTCAGTTTGATTTGTTTGTTTGATTCGTTCGTTAAGTCAGATTACGTCATTTGGCAGAGAATCTCACAGGTGTCTGCCCCCCCTCCCCCCTTTGCTTATAAGTATTGGGTACGCCCGCCAATTAAGGCTTTTTCACAGCCTGCCCTACCATAAGAGCACTGTTGGTGGTCGAAACGCCAGCCGTAATTGAGCTGCGCCAAGCCGCACCGAAGCAAGCAAGAAGTAGAATAAACGGGATAATCACCTCAAGGCAGGGCAATTCGCCTTATTCACCTGGTGGCCATTTTAGCCCGTGAGGGGTACACAAACCCGGAAGTCGGACTCTGACTATTTATGTTTATAGTTTTATTAATGTTTTAAAATAGCTTGTTCCTAATGTAATTCCTAATGTTCTGACCTGTACCGGTTCCTTTTCCCTACTTCCATGTACAAAGGTTACCTTTACAAACCTAGACCAGTGTGCCTATCAATGTTTTGGATGTTTTCTGATGTTCTGGTTCCTTTTCCATGCTTACAGTATACAAGAAGGCCATTTTTACTCTATTCCCCCATACTAACTTCCATGTAACAAATTACCTTTGCAAAATCTAGACCAGTGTGCCTATCAATGTTTTTGGAATGTTTCTGATGTTCTGGTTCCTTTTCCATGCTTACAGAGTATACAAGCAGGCCATTTTACTCTATTCCGCCGTACCAATTTCCAATGTACAAAGTTACCTTTACAAACCTAGACCAGTGTGCCTATCAATGTTTTTGGAATGTTTTCTGATGTTCCGACCTGTTCTGGTTCCTGTATAATAAGTTATAAAGTTATGAAGGGCATCATCCATGTGTAATACAATTGTACTTTAATTCTTTAGATAGACATCCAGTAGCTTATACATACACGTAAAAAAAACCAACTCACAGGTATATAAAAGTAAAAGAGCATGTGAAAATGATTACAAAGTCTGACAGGGGATCCTGTGATACATTGACCATGATAAGGTGCTCTGGTAACAATACAAGTTCACATTGTATTGATTCGTAAAGATGAACAATAATGATGGTTAAGGATTTGTATAGATTCATAAAGATGAACAACAACGATGGTTAAGGATTTGTATAGATTCATAAAGTTGAACAATAATGATGGCTAAGGTTTTGAACAGATTCTTAAAGATGAACAATAATGATGGTCAAGGATTTGAATGAATTCGTAAAGAAGAACAATAATGATGCCTAAGGTTTTGTACAGATTTGTAAAGAACAATAATCATCAATGGCTTAATGTTTTTGTTCAGCATTTCATAAAGACGAACACTTTCTAATCAAGGTTTGATACATTTGTGGGATATTAAGATTACAGTTGTAGTAGGTTTTACATAACAATTTTAAAAGAGAGGACCTTGGAAATTAGTAAAAGGGCACAGACAGCCCACAGTTGTTAACGGAGCCCACTAGTGTCATGGGTAAGACTTTATCAAAAATATGGTGACTCTTTTAATCCGCCTAATAGCGCGTTCTACATGAAATTTCGCAGTCTTGGCTATCGCTTGAGTCTTGTCGAACTTCCTCTGCAGTGAGGTGTCCACTTGGGCCTTAAAAGGAGGGATTACAGGGACCACCTGTCTTTCAGAGAGAAGGATTCTCTTGATGAGAAAGCATTTATCGGCCATTACCATATCTCCTTCAAGCAAAGAAAGGATACCTGATTTTTTGGTAATTTCTTTGTCAGATATTGAACCTGTATACAAGTCACTGACAAAAGTCACTTCACCTGAGGGGGCAAAGCCTATTAGGCCTTTAAATGTGGTGTTAGATTTGTAGTGCGAGTAAATTACTGAGTTAAGGACCTTGGAGCTAGGTTTCTGTACATGAATTTCTGTGCAATCAAATAGAACTCTAGTAGCCGGGAACGTGCATTTGAAACAAGCTGGCATATTCATCTACAGTTTTCCTCGAAGGCGCTACATTTTGAGTGATCCCAAACATAAAATACAGAAAGTTGAACCCAGTCACAGATCCTGCTTACTGTTGACTGGGATATACGGAAATCGGGTTGCAAGGTCCCTGCTCAGGAATCCCTGCTCTCAACCTAAATAGAGAAGAAAAAACTTGGCTATATGTGGACAATTTGAGGCACTGTAAGCCTTGACGATTTACCTCCCCACTGGTATGTTTTAATCGTGAGCCTACTCCATTCCCACCATTCATTTTCTGCAGTAGGTGTGGCCTAAACACAGCTTTTAAATGTAGCCGTAATCCAGGACCCTGTATTAGAATGAGATTGTTTATCGATCACTTTGAAAATTGAAACCCCAACTAGTTGTTTGTTGAAGCTCTGCAATTTAAAGTTCTTGTCGCGATGGCGCTTTGGGGCTTCCTTCAAGTTGATCTTGAAGGGAGGGAGCAGGGTCTAGCATATTCGTGGTCGGGTGCGGAGGGGGGCTGTCTCTTCACTGGAAGTATGTAGAGAAAACATATGTATGGCACATTAGTCTTTTACAAGGATACTCTATGCTCAAATGAATGTAACCAATACATTTTTACGTACCTTCAACACACTCCAGCATTGATCTTCGTGGACATTGCTGGAAATCTATCAACAGAGAATACTGTCATACACAGTTAATAAATGCATTACGAACTAGTAACTTAACTCATCTTAATACTACTTGCAGTTCTAACAACCTCCTCTCTCTGGTTTGAAACTCATGCAAACAAGTCGGCACATGCTCCTGTTTCAGCTTGGTGATCCCTGTCCTGGTTTTTTACAGGCAGTCTGGAGGTCGAAAGCTCCGAGCACACTTTGTGTATTGTGTTTATCTGCGATCACGCAAATAAATCGTTCATATAAACTATTAATGTTTAATTTTACTGTACATTTCAACATACTGTGCTCTCTGCATTAATTCATCTAACCTTTTTTTTTATACGGGTAAGTTATTTGCTAGCCTGGCTAACTGCTAGCGATCGGGAGACCGGGTTACAGCACCGACATATCATAAAAATACGCTTAAAATGACGGCAGGATCTCTTTTGATTTTAATAATCATTATCGACGTAGTCCAGATTTCATTGGGAGAATACGGTGATTTTCTTCCCTGTGTGATGAAGTTGCAGTGGGGAACACAGCAGTGATGGTAAGCATTGCATCGCGTGTTGAAAAACTTCCTTGGTGAAGGGGAAAGTGTACCCCTCAGGCTCCTACTTCCGTTCGAGGTGAATAAGGCGAATAAACAGTTTGAAATGCCCGGCTCGTGGGAAGGTTACCGTAAGCCGTCCATGAGCTGGGCATATCAAACTGTTTATTGCCCTTCCTCTCAGGGATTATCCCTTACTTATTTTACCGTTTAAAAAAGTTCGGATGAGTCTCATTCTGAGAGTAGACGGCCACCGTAGTTTGAGATGAAAAACGTGTGTAATTTTTGTTTGTGGGGATTACTGGGGAGAAATAAAACACGATATAGAACACAATGTAATGCATTAATTTAATTATGTGACTGAACTTTAGACACATTCCTTTATGCTATTAGTAAAAAGAGGACTATTAAATGATTGTGTGTTTGTTCTGCATTCAGGGATTCTCCTGCCTCCACCCTGCCACAAAATAACGTTATTGTTTACTAACAAAAAAGGGGGTCTATACTCCCCAACCCTGGCCTGTAATCTGCGGGGAAGTAGATATTGGCCTGGAAGGGTGTGTATGTGTGTTTATATGAGTGTGTGTGTGTGTGTGTGTGTGTGTGTGTGTGTGTGTGTGTGTGTGTGTGTGTGTGTGTGTGTGTGTGTGTGTGTGTGTGTGCTATGTGAATTGTAATATTAAATACCAATAGCTAATACACACTCATGCACACAGACATTAGCAGACACACACACACACACACACACACACACACACACACACACACACACACACACACACACACACACACACACACACACACACACACACACACACACACACAAAGAAATTAGTAATAATGATCTGGATTCCTTATTGACAAAAACTTTTACTGACATTGAAGCAAGAAAATAAATAATAGCATAGCAATATCTACAAATATAATTATCAATAATCTGAAACGACCCTCTTAGGTCAATGAGCTTGATCACAAGATCCTTCCTCTCATTCATGTTTTGTTGGGGTTGTTTCTCACCCTCTGTAGTGTGTGTTGGCAGTGTGTACAGAGTGTGTGGTGAGGTGACTCAGGGATCCTAGACGGCCCCAACGGAGTGGCCAGGCAGAGAACCCGGAGCCAAGCTTAGGAGACCAAGTCTCAAAGGTCACGACACATTAGAGTCCAGGGAGCTAGGAGATGAGCTCATGGGGTTGACTACAAGCCGCTTTATTTGATATCTCCAGACGAGTGCCCCTTTCTGTGTTATGATGTGGGTATGTCGTAGTGAACACATTCTGATAGCTGATAGCTGAAGTACCGTGATAGTTAAATCTATGCTAGGACACTAGGACACTCTTAACACCTAGTTGCATATGTACTGTGTTACATCGTCAGAACAAAGAGGCAGCATTCCTCTTTACTAATCCCCTCATCCTCATCCCTGGTGAGTTGTGTTGCACTTTAATCTCTGCTCCCCACTGACAAACATTGCTTCAATACCATAAAAAATATATTGATATATATTGATGATAATCTTTCAAATGAGACTACAGTAAAGATTAGGGTAAAGAGCTCATTGTCTTTGCGTAACACTGTCCTGAACCATGAAACCAGGACTTGGCCTGTTGGGCTCCTCCTTTAAGATCCACACCTCCTTCACATTTCAGAACTGAAAGAGATTTAGAGCAAATGTTGACATGAACACTGGCTTTAACTTGCTTCCTGTGTCAAAACAGGTTAGAATTGTGCTTTGTAAGCGTGTGACTTCAAAACAATGGTAAATCAATGCTTTCTCAGTGCACCAAGCTGCTCCACAGACAACTTCTGGAGCATGACACAGATGAGGGATTCTGATTTCTGGGATTTCAGTCCCCAGATTACCCTGTTAACAGAATGAACCAAGCAGCGTTTTATACGTGCTGTGATCGACAAAGTAGGCTGGTAAATGGAATACATTTGCCTACTGGCAGGAATATAATGGTTTGCCATGAACAGTTAAGCCATATTTTTAGTTAAACTTTAAATGTTACGACCACAAATCATGTTAATATGTGGTTGTCGCTTCTTAACTCTGAATCATAGCTCGAAAGTCATAGCCGACACAGGCTATCTAGCAGAACATGCACCCACTCTACTCTACTATGTGACACATTAAAGCTGGGGTATGTAGTCCTGGAAAACTAGCAAGAGAGCGAGCAAGATTTGAAAAAAGCACCTCCTCCTGCCTCCTCTAAGTTCCTCCCCCCTGCCGTCAGTGAGTCCGTCCAAGCCACGCCCCCACACACAGGGACACGCACACCAAAAATGACAAGCGGCACGGAGGGGAGCTTTTCTTCCTCTGGCTTTCTCCTTTTTGCCTTTTTCTCTGGAAGAGCCGTAACAAGTAACTGTTGAGGCGGTAATTTGGGCTGCGTTTGCTCAGCCATTGCT
>OLKM01006046.1:5000-15235 GCA_900291075.1 Melanogrammus aeglefinus | reverse complement strand
TTTGCACTTTCTATGACAACATGTACTATATTGGTAAATCGCTTTGGATAAGAAGCGTGCCTGCCAATGCGCGCTAAATGTAATGTATGATATATCATAAATCCATAATAATATAAATAATATATAATAATAAATTATATATAATTAATATATAATACATAATTAAACATGATAATGTATTTAATAATGCAGTATTAATATATAATTAATAAATAGTAATATATCCAATTAAATACATACAAGGATTAAGTTAGGGGTTAGGACGGTGACGCCTTAAAACATATCGAATCTCCTCTCCACGCAGATAATAACATTTTGTATTAACAGCAACACAACAGAACTTGTTCAATTGACATTTATCAAATAAAGTGGTATTGAGTACTGTTTTTTATGTGTATGTTATTAAGACTCTCCTCAGTGTCTTCTTCAAGCCTGCAGAAGTATGTGATTCGAAAAAGACTAGGGACTTGCTCTTACTAAACTGTGCCTGAAAGTCGCACTGAAAGAGAAAGGGCTTTTGTGTATGCTTCCCTTCTTATGGAACAGCTGGGAACTGAAGCTCGGGGAGCTGGTTCGCTAAAAGATTTAAATCCTTCTGAGGATGTTGAGGCGGGCCTGCTTGTGTCTGTAAACAATGTTTTGTTTGATGATGTCTGACTCTATGACTATTGGTGTGTTCTCCGTGATGGTTGTTGGATTATTTATCTGTAACTCTACGAATGTCGTGTCTGTGTCTGTAAAAATAGATTTTATACTCTCAATGAGACTTCTCCTGGTTAATAAGGTAAGGGTCAAATAAAGAATAAAATAATAAATAATTACTATTATAAGGCTATATAAATACTATCATTATTGGTGTCAAACGATGTGAACGTTGATATCATTTCTTACTGGCATCTCTGGCGTAAACAGGGGGCGGGCCTGTGCTGGGGGGTCGGACCTCCAGACTCTACTCCAGACATACTCAAGCCTCCGGCCCGCCTCTTTCTGATTGTCGTCACACAGTCACCCGTATCTTTTATGCTTGATTTAGCTGCTAGGGTTAGGGTTAGAGGTTAAGGGTTAGATGCCTTTTGTGATGCTCAGCAGCGAGGGTAAGTTCTAAGGTCAGTTGAGCTGCATGCAGAACCCGGAGCAATGAACAGAAAAGCGTAGGGGGGTCTTGGCGTGGCCATAGTAGATTGTAAGAACGCTTCCGATGTGAGAATGCTGTGATGGAGGTCGGAGGAGAGCTGGTGTGTGCACGCGCTGGCTGCTGTGGATGACGCCACGCTCAGAGCCACACGGGACCGAGGGTCCACACCGAGAAAGGTCTGTTTCTAAACAACCTTATGAAGTGCCTCTGGTGGGGGCGTGCACGGATCAGTAGGCGGCGCAAAGTGACACGCGCACGAAGGCTTTCCGGTAAAGTGCAGCGGGGAGCATGTTGATCTACGGGAGATCTTCTGCCTGAAGAAGGAACGGAGGAGGAGGAGCTAGCATAACACACGCTAAAGCATCAGGCCTATGCTAACTGTGTGCGCGCGGCGCGTGTTGTGTGTGCGTGCGTTGTGTGTTTGTAGGCTGTTTTCGACGTCACAGGTAAGCGGTCACGAGGTGGGAGAGATTGTCCATTGGTCTGTTCGGGAAGTCCGTCCACTCACGTCAACAACTGTTTGGCACAGGCAACCGGAGAGGTAAGACTACACACACACACCACATTTGTACACATATGTAATTACTTGTCTGTGTGATGTCGTTGCTAGCTCTGTGTGATGTATTCCCTGTGATGTCATTCCCTGTGAATGTCATAACCATGTTGTCATAACTGTGGATGTCATTCCTGTGATGTCATTCCCTTGATTGTCATCCCTGTGATTCATAACCTGTAATGTCGTTCACTGTGATGTCATTAACTGTGATGTCATTCCCTATGATGTCATTCCTGTGATGTCATTATAAACCTGTATGTCGTTCACTTGTGATGTCATTACCCTGTGTATGTCATTCATGTTGATGTCATTCCTGTGATGTCATTCCCCTGGTGATGTCCATACCTGTGATGTTCAAAACCTGTGATGTCATTCCTGTGTGTCATAACCCTGTGATGTCATTTTCCTGTGAATGTCATAAACCGCTGTGAATGTCATCTCTGTCAAGTCATTCCCTGTGATGTCATTCCCTGTGATGTCATAACCTGTGATGGTGTTCCTGTGATGTCCATTCCTGGTGTGGTCCAGAAGGGTGTTTGCTCAGGGGCAGTAAGTTTCCACCGGGTGTCATCAAGGACTTCGATGATCGCAGGGAGGAACTTCAACCGCCGGGACGGGAGTGGAGGTAAAAGCCATCCACCGTTTTTACTCCTCCATTCACCCCACCTGTACTCTTCACACACCTTCACCTTTACCTCTCCATCACCTTCCACCTGTACTCTCCTTCAACCACCTCCACTTTACCTCCTCCATCCTCCACCTGTACTCCTTCACCACCTCCACTTTTCTCCTCCATCATCACCTCCACCTGTATCCCTTCCTCACCACTTCCACCTTTACCTCCTCCATCACGCTCCACCTGTACCTTCCTTCACCACCTTCCACCCTTTACCTCCTCCATCACCTCTCACCTGTACCTCTTCACCATCCATTTACATCCTCACACAATCCACCTCCACCTGTACCCTCCATGCACCTCCACCTGTACGCTCTCCTCCATCACCTCCACCTGTACCTCCTTTACCACCTTCCACCTTTTACCTCCTCCATCACCTCCACCTGTACCTCCTTCACCACCTCCATCCTTTACTCCTTCACCACCCTTCACCTGTACCTTCCTTCACCACCTGTAACCCCTCCATCACCTCCACTGTACCTCCTCCTCAGTCACCTCCACTGTACCCCTCTCTCCACCTGTACCCCTCCTCAGTCCTGGTGGTGGTGGTGTTTAGTGATGATGGTGGTGTTAGTGAATGATGGTGGTTGGTGATGGTGTTAGTGATGATGGTGTTAGTGGTGATGATAGATGATGGTGGTGTAGTGATGATGATGGTGGTGTAGTGATGATGATGATGGTGGTTAGTGGATGATGATGATGGTGGTGTTAGTGATGATGATTGGTGGTGTTAGTGATGATGATGATGGTGTTTCGTGATGATGATGGTGGTGGTGTTAGTGATGAATGATGGTTGGTGTTAGTGGTGATGATGATGATGAATGATGATTGTGTTAGGGGTGATGATGATGATGATGATGGGTTGGTGTTAGTGGTGATTGATGATGGTGGTGTTAGTGATGATGATGGATTGATGGTGGTGTTAGTGATGATGATGGTGGTGTTAGTGATGATGATGATGATGGTGGTGTTAGTGGTGATGATGATGATGGTGGTGTTAGTGATGATGATGGTGTGTTGTGGTTGATTGAGATGTGATGGTGAGTGGTGATGATGGTTGGAATGTTGGTGTTAGTGATGATGATGGTGGGTGTTAGTGATGATGATGGTGGTGTAGTGATGATGATGATGATGGTGGTGGTGTTAGTGATGATGATGATGATGGTGGTGTTAGTGATGATGATGATGATGATGGTGGTGGTGTTAGTGATGATGATGATGGTGGTGTTAGTGATGATGATGATGATGGTGTTTGTGGTGATGATGATGATGATGGTGGTGTTAGTTGTGATGATGGTGGTGTTAGTGATGATGATGATGATGATGGTGGTGTTAGTGGTGATGATGATGATGGTGGTGTTAGTGGTGATGATGATGATGGTGGTGTTAGTGGTGATGATGATGATGATGGTGGTGTTAGTGGTGATGATGATGATGGTGGTGTTAGTGGTGATGATGATGATGGTGGTGTTAGTGGTGATAATGATGATGATGATGATGGTGGTGTTAGTGATGATGATGGTGGTGGTGTTAGTGGTGATGATGATGATGATGGTGGTGTTAGTGATGATGATGGTGGTGGTGTTAGTGATGATGATGATGGTGGTGGTGTTAGTGATGATGATGATGGTGATGAAGATGACCTACTCCGCAGGACGCAGTATCTATGGAACGACGTTCCCCGATGAGAACTTCAGACTGAAACATCTGGGAGCTGGCTGGGTGAGAACACACACACTCAGTCAGTCAGTCAGTCAGTCAGTCAGTCAGTCAGTCAGTCTCTGTGTGTGTTTGTTCGTGTGTGTGGACCAGGTGAGCAAGGCTAACGTGTGTGTGTGTGTGTGTGTGTGTGTGTGTGTGTGTGTGTGTGTGTGTGTGTGTGTGTGTGTGTGTGTGTGTGTGTGTGTACCAGGTGAGGCATGGCTATGTGTGTGGTGTGGTGTGTGTGTGTGTGTGTGTGTGTGTGTGTGTGTGTGTGTGTGTGTGTGTGTTGTGTGTGTGTGTGTGTGTGTGTTGTGTGTGTGTGTGTGTGTGTGTGTGTGTGTGTGTGGACCAGGTGAGCATGGCTAACGCTGGTCCGGACTCTGGCGGCTCCCAGTTCTTCATCCTGGCGACCCGAGCGCCCTGGCTGGACGGAAAACACGTGGTGTTTGGGAAGGTCCTGGATGGCATGGTACGCACGCACACACACACACCAAACAGGCACACACAGACACACAAAGACACGCCCAGGCACACACACACACACACAAGTTAGCCATGCTCACCTGGACCAGACAGACAGGCAGACAGACAGGCAGACATTTACATTTAGGGCATTTAGCAGACGCTTTTATCCAAAGCGACTTACAATAAGTACATGTGTCATAAGAAGTGCAACAATATATCGCTATCGGTACAGTAAAGATGTTCATAGAACCAAGTGCAAGTACAACAATCACTAGGCTAACCAATTCCCCGTGTTACAGCAATGATAGCAGCTACTGCAGTCGCTACACAGTTAAGTACTATAATACAATACAATACAATACAATACAATACAATACAATACAATACAATACAATACAATACAGTGTACAATGGTGGCCAGAGGGGGGAGGGTGACAGACAGACAGACAGACAGACAGACAGACAGACAGACAGACAGACAGACAGACAGACAGACAGACAGACAGACAGACAGACAGACAGACAGACAGACAGACAGACAGACAGGTGTGTTTGGGCGTAACATGCAACAAACCAATGAGAGTGCCATCTCCCATCCCCTTTAAGAGCCATGAGCGCATTTGAATCTGACAAGTTGATATTTTGACGTTTGCAGTCTCCGCCGAGACAGATGCATGACCACATGAATTTCAAACTTGAAATGGCTCAGTTTTATGGCCAAATAATACGGCTAATTCACACATGGAATAGTGTTTTTCTTCTACAACTTCAGAAACACTGAGTCGTCATGTCAATTTCGGCAAAGAGAACTTAACACATATATGATATGCATTCCTGTGGCCGCAACTGTTTGTCTATTTAATGATATGCGGCAATACATTAACAAACATTGTTTTTGACCAGTATTGTATACATTATCGTGATCGCCTTGTGTTCATAATATGCATGTGTCCCCCCGTAATTATACATTGCCATGGACTGTATGCATTTACGTGTTTAATTTGCGTGTGTTTAAACAGATGGGTGTACACCATGGGCGAGCGGTCATAATAAGCTATAAATGCAGTGCATGCCCAAGCCCTTCAATAAAAATAATTGAAAATATTAATCTGGCAGTGTGTTCAATTATACAATACCTTAGTTTTACTGTTTTGGTCTTAAATCCGTGCCTAATCTGTCCCGTTTCGCTTGCGAAAAGCTGGAAAGCTGACAGCTTGTTTCGCGCATGCGCACTGTGACACCGACTAGTACAGTTGCTAAAGGCCGGTTTTTACTGTAGATTGAGCGTTTTGAATGGCAAAAAAGCTGTCAGTGAAGCAGCTTTATCTGCCAACCGCGCATGCGCGAAAAATGACGAATCTGCGGCGCTACTAGCCTAGTTCGTTTTTAAAAAACACACCGGCAGCAGCGCCCACTGATCTGAGACGTGTCAGTGAGTTACTGTAAATGCTGTGCGGAAAACCAGCTGTGGTCTGTTGATTGAGGTTGCAGACGGGTGAGTGTGGAGCTGACGAGAAGATCGCGCTGACGACCGCTTCGTTACATTTTTTCTCATTGAAAAACTATACACAACTGGCATTTAGATGATGTTCTCCATAAAAAAATAAGTGAAATAACTGTAATAAACAATTCGGTTTTAGTAATCAACCGCTTATAGTGATCAAATATACTCTGGACCAACGTGATCACTACAAGCTGTTTCCACTAACCATATTATGTTTTTTATTAAAAAATATAATGCCCCCCCACGGGCGCGCATGGTATTGACACTTCAGCCTGACCACAGTAAAAAGTCACCGCTCGCCACTGGTGTACACTATGGAGTTAGAATCATGCCAAAACCCCACACACACACAAAACGTGTTTGACTCATGCACAATGATTCACACACACTCAGAAACATATTTCTTCAAGTACAAACTAAAATCTTTCAAGTACAAAAAAAATTCCTTCAAGTACAAAACAATTCTACAAGTACGGAACTAAAAGTTGCGCGTGGATCTGAATGCATTTGTGTGTGGATCAGCAAGGTGGAAAATCAGGTGACTTTTGGCACTAATTTTCCGTACTTGTAGAATTGTTTTGTACTTGAAGGAATTTTTTTTGTACTTGAAAGACTTAAGTTTGTACTTGAAAGATTTTAGTTTGTACTTGAAGAAATATGTTTCTGAGTGTGTGTGTGTGTGTGTGTGTGTATCATTGTGCGTGAGTAAAACACGTTTTGTGTGTGTGTGGGGTTTTGGCATGATTCTAACTCCATAGTACACACTCGCTCACATTCAATCATTCTTTTGAACACTGACTCACGGTAAAACTGTGTTTTCTCATCTTCCTAAAAGTTATGGGCTTGTACATGATTTCTGTGTCAAGAAAATATGAATTTGCTGTATGGTGTTTGCAGATGGATTGATTTAAAAGTACAACTTTAACTGCTGTATCAGCTGTTCTTTCACAAATAATTGAACCAACGTTATCATTTACCCTAAAACGAGATTTTGTTTTGGAAGGCTGGGATATACTTTGCTCGAGTTTATTATTGTTATTATTATTATTTTAACGCATGGCATAGCCTACTGCAGTGTTCATTAATGCTATTTCTAAGCAGCTTCACACATATCGTAATATTAGGCTAATTGTTTGCGTGTTTGTGCTGTAGATAGCCTACGCGTGTTTAAGCTTATGTTACAGTTCCGACCGACCTGTCGAGGCATGTCAAAATAGCAACACCAACCTCACTATCTGCTAGGGACACTTGGCATGCGCCCCAACACGCTTCTCGCCAACACTCCTCTCAGGGTGCAAGTGTAGGGGCGCGGGTTTGCTGCGAGGGAAATCCGCTTTACGCCGGCTGCAAAGTAGCAACGATACCTGCGTCGGTGTAGGAAGACAATGGACCGTGGTGCAAGACGGGGCCAAGACAGGGCCCTATAACTCTGTGGCCCCTTGGTCTCTAAGCCTCTAAGCCCCTGGTCTCTAATCTCCTAAACCACTGGTCTCTAAGCCTCTAAACCCTGGTCTCTAATCTCCTAAACCACTGGTCTCTAAGCCTCTAAACCCCTGGTCTCTAATCTCCTAAACCACTGGTCTCTAAGCCCCTAAGCCCCTGGTCTCTAATCTCCTAAACCACTGGTCTCTAAGCCTCTAAGCCCCTGGTCTCTAATCTCCTAAACCACTGGTCTCTAAGCCCCTAAACCCCTGGTCTCTAATCTCCTAAACCACTGGTCTCTAAGCCTCTAAACCCCTGGTCTCTAATCTCCTAAACCACTGGTCTCTAAGCCTCTAAGCCCCTGGTCTCTAATCTCCTAAACCACTGGTCTCTAAGCCTCTAAGCCCCTGGTCTCTAATCTCCTAAACCACTGGTCTCTAAGCCTCTAAGCCCCTGGTCTCTAATCTCCTAAACCACTGGTCTCTAATCTCCTAAACCACTGGTCTCTAAGCCCCTAAACCCCTGGTCTCTAATCTCCTAAACCACTGGTCTCTAAGCCTCTAAGCCCCTGGTCTCTAATCTCCTAAACCACTGGTCTCTAATCTCCTAAACCACTGGTCTCTAAGCCCCTAAACCCCTGGTCTCTAATCTCCTAAACCACTGGTCTCTAAGCCCCTAAACCCCTGGTCTCTAATCTCCTAAACCACTGGTCTCTAATCTCCTAAACCACTGGTCTCTAAGCCCCTAAACCCCTGGTCTCTAATCTCCTAAACCCCTGGTCTCTAATCTCCTAAACCCCTGGTCTCTAATCTCCTAAACCACTGGTCTCTAATCTCCTAAACCACTGGTCTCTAATCTCCTAAACCACTGGTCTCTAATCTCCTAAACCACTGGTCTCTAAGCCCCTAAACCCCTGGTCTCTAATCTCCTAAACCACTGGTCTCTAAGCCTCCTAAACCCCTGGTCTCTAATCTCCTAAACCACTGGTCTCTAAGCCTCTAAGCCCCTGGTCTCTAAGCCTCTAAGCCCCAGAGCTTGCTGGGAGCTAGAGCTTGACTAAGCACCTGCTCTTTGCTTTTCCACCGCCAAAGCTCCAGCCCCGAGCCTCAGAATGGGAGCTAGAGCTAGCACCAAGTCTTTGCTGGTCTAAAGCAAGACCCGATTACGTCAGCAGGCTGGGGGCGTGGCTATGTGAGCAGGACTACATGCGCAAACACAGTCTTCGCCTGCATTTTTCAAAATGGACAAGACAAAGCAGCAGTGGTCAGAGGAGGAGACCCAGGGTTTCCTGGTTTTGTGGTCTTCCGCCGAAGTCCAAACCAAGCTGGACGGGGCCTTCCGGACAAAGCCGGTTTTTCAAAATATCCAGCAGGGGATGGTCGAAGCGGGATATCAGCGGAGTGTGGATCAGCTGATCAAACAAAACTAAAAAAAGTTGAAAAAAGATTACCGCGACCAAAAAAAAAAAACTAGAACGGATGGGCAGTGGGAGGTCGAAAATAATGCCGTTCTTTGACCTCATTCACGGGGTTCTCGGCGACCGGCCAGCAAATCAGGCCACCGGAGCACTGAACTCCGCAACTGCGTTGCTGTATAACAACGTTATACAGTGACGTAATCGCGTGGCTCCTTGTCAGCTCCTTGCCGGTGGAAACACAACAGGTTCGTAAGAGTTGCTCGGGTTAACACCAACTGAGCACTCGCTGTAGCACCAGCTCCCAGCAAGCTCTAGCTCCAGCTCAGTGGAAAAGGGGTATAAGCCTCTTAGCCCTGGCTCTGTCCCCAGGCCGTGGTCCACACCGTGGAGCTCCAGGACACTGACGAGAGGAGCCTGCCTCACACCGAGTGCGTGGTGGTGAACAGCGGGAGGATCCCCGTGAAGGAGCCCTTCTGCATGGAGGTGGAGGGCTGGTAGCCTACACACGCACGCACGCACGCACGCGCGCACACACACACACACACACACACACAAACACCTACACGCACACAAACACACACGCACACAAACACCCACACACACACAAATCACACACACACACACATACACAAGTGCACACATGTTTCATTCTACATTGTACGCCAATGAAGACAGTATGAGCGACGAAGCAAACAGGCTTTGTGTTTCAGCCTCATCTCCTAACCCTAACCCTAACCCTATCCCCTACACAACGACTGGCATGTATCAGTTCAGTTATACCAAAAACATTTTATGCTTGTTTTCTATATTATTATGATTTGATATGGAAAGAGACAGGGCCAATAACGTTAAAATCAACTTCTCCGAGCGTGAACAGGTGAGAGTTGTCAACATTGAACCCTGAAGTAAGCAGGTCCCCAAAGGCTTGGTCCCCCTTTGACCACAGGGGGCGCTAGAGCTCCCAGCCTTAACGGCCATTGCCCCCGCCCGATTTATTATCAATACCATTGATCTGTATCTTTAAAGTTAACCATGAACCCAAATAACCGAATGACCAATGTGGTAAACATGGGTAACTTAAAGGGAAATCCCGGTGTAAAATGGATTTGGGATATGTTTTGTATGATAAAGAGTTGAAACGTTCATTTTGGAGCATAAAAACCACATATAGACGCTTTCTTCAGTTGGCTGATTTTAGCCGATTCAATCAAAACGCTATAAACTTGGAACGAAAGGGGCAGTGGTTATGGTAAAAACTAAATCGCTATTTTAAACCACTTAAAAGACTAAAAGTAGCCTGACACTTCTTTCTTCTTCTTTGGTAGAATAATAAGGGTCTTAACTTATAAAACGAGG
>OLKM01006045.1:0-15238 GCA_900291075.1 Melanogrammus aeglefinus | reverse complement strand
CGCTCAATTTTGATTGTCGGGGGGGGGGGTTTAAAAAAATCTGGCAGAAACTGTGGAAAAGGTGAAACGTATAGCGGATCACTTCCATCGAAGCTCCTTGTCTGCAGAGAAAGCTAAGGCCACCCTCCTGCAATGGGTCTGCCAGACCTGAAGGTTCTGCAGGAATTGCCCCACCGTGGAACTCAACCTTTCACATGCGAAGCGTTTTGTAAAGCTGAGGGATGTAACATCACTACCCTGGCTTTGGTGGATCAGCAGTGACCGTCTTGAACCCATGAGGAGTGGGAGGCCATGAAGAGGCATGCGAGGTGCTTTTTGCCATAATGAGGAGGTGACAGTGGAGATCAGTGGAGATGGGGTATGTATTTAATGTATGTTATTAAATTCATTTGGGGCATAATAATTGGCATATATGACCATGGTGAATAAATAGATAATGTATTTCAATAAATAGATAAAACGTCAATAGATGGTCAATAAATAGATAAAAACATGGTAAATAAATAGATATACATAGTATTTAAATAAATAGATAAATACATGGTTAATAGATATACAAATTCAGAAATATTTTATTCAAAACACTTTTAAAAAAGGTTCCACATAACAAAGATGACCCACTGTAACTGTATCCTTTCTTTGTCCTATCTGTAGCTACGTGACTGCCTCCAAAATAATTCTTTTGGGCACGTGGTCTGCAGAGGTTCATTTCAAGTTCACCTGAGGACCGGCCGCTTCAAGCAGCCTGTGGTGGTGTCCCTTGTAAGTGCACTGAACGCTGAGATGGTCAAGCGTTTTCACAGGATTGAGTTCAACTCCTTGCTGTCTGAATCCTCCATCCTTGACCCCAGATTTAAGAGGAACACGGCATAGGTTATATATTAGTTATAAGTAGGCTATACTTAGTTAGCTTCAACGATACACGATTATAATATAATTATTATAAAAAATGAAAAATAACGATATAATGGAAACGCCATGTAGGCCTACGCAGCAGCAATACGCGCAGGTGATGCCGCACGGCATATCATTATTAACTATCGTATTATCTCTGTGGTAAAGTAAAGCCTCAGGTAGTTCGTGATATCGTTTTCGACGCCATTCGATTCACCGGAAACTCGACTGAACGGATGAGTCGTTCGCGAATCAGCCTAGTTTCCAGTAGCGGTGAATCGCACAATGGAATGCACGCCATTGCGCGGTTCTCAGCTGAGTCAGTCAGACTCAGTGCTACCGAAAACTCGACTGAACTGGGAGAAGTCCGTTCGCGAATCGTTTGTTCGTTAGCCTGGTTTCGGTAGCGGTAAATCCATCATGGATGCACGCCATTCAACGGTTTCTTCATTCTGAGTCAGACTCGGTGGAGTTTGTGCTACCGAAACTCGACTGAACGAACGAACGAATCGATTCGCGAACGACTTCTCTTGGCGACTGAATCCGCCGAACTGGTTCACGGAAACGAATCACTAAATCCACCTCTGATACGTATGAGCCGAGATATAAAGCTGCGTCAACACGGCAGACAACTCACTTTGCGCAGGAGAGAGCCTCCAGAGGACCAGGACGCACATTCAACTGCCCCTTTAAATTTTGTTGCACAGCTTTCGCCATTTACAATGGCGAAAACAGAAGAAAACCAAATATTATACTCATGAAGAAGCCCTCGCATTGATTTTGGCTTCATCGAGGACCAGCGAAGACAGCGAATATGGACGGACTCTGAGAGAGAGAGTTCGCGCAACAATTAGACGAGTGTCTTGAGAATCGCAGTGAGACGCCATCTTTGTATATTTTTGTGTGTGGGTTTTTATGCTTACAGTGAACAATTACAGTATAGTTAATAATAGTATACTATATATATATATTGTCGAGTGTTGGCACCGCACGCGCGGTGATTTATAGGAACTTAGTTCGCGCGACGCAGAGGCGCGGTTTTGTGTGTCTCTGGGTGTCGCACGCACGCTCCCCGGGACCAACCTAGGTCGAGACCCTCTTGTCCCCGTGCCTCGTCGGCTTCACGGAGCGCTCGGTCCGGCTCGGCTCATCTTAACTCGGTCCGAACCCAGGTCACTTGTTTAGTCCCTTCACAAATATGAAATAATGATGTATCCTTGTTGCCTGTGAATTTAAACAGGAACACTCTTTTTTATGTCTCTGCCTTGTCACCCCCTTATACACGTCTGTCACAATCGGCCGTTGTCTGTACCATGCGCCACTTACCGTGAGGGGATCGGGCCTGGGAGAGCGTGTCGTGTTTGCTTTGCCTGTTGGTCGAGGTGTCGACAGGGAAAAGGACTCGAACGATTGGGTTAACCTACTACAAATGTAGTAAGGTAGTTTTATTTTTAGGTCCAATAAAAAACAATAGCTTCTACAACTGAGTATAGATTTTAAGAAAGAAAAGACAGTAAAAAGAAGGAGAAAAGTAGATAAAAAATTGCCTATTTAAATGTACCAACGCTTTCCCAAGTAGATCTTGCAGATGAGTGTCTGAGTGTAATGATATGTTACCAACGTAGGTGATTTCCTATAGTTGGGTGTCTACGTGTCCTATAGCTGAGTGTCCGGGCATGGACACTCCGTTGAGCGAGTTGAGTGTCCGGGCGTGGACACTCCGTTGAGTGAGTCGAGTGTCCGGGCGTGGACACTCCGTGAGTGATTTGGCGTATAAAATGTAGGTTGTAGGCCCTGTAATTGCCAGTGTCTGTGCGTTATTAAAGGTGTCTGCAGGTAAAATCCCGTGTGTTGTGTCCGGCCGTAACTCTCGTGCCCCAATACACCGCCACGACCCCGAGAGTTTATCCTTCTGCACGGCCGTATCAGCGTCCTCCCAGGAGGCGCTTGTCGGCCGCAACTCTTCGTGCCCCAATACACCGCACGACCCCGAGAGTTGCCCTTGTGTGTGTAAGAATGTGCTAGTGTCCTCCCAAGAAGAGCTTGAGGTTGATTCTGAACTAACTAAAAAGAATAGAAGCTGAACGAGCGTTACGGGTATCAGATACCTAAAGATGGAAAGCTATGCTATGGCAGGGCCGCAGTTTCTCTGAGCAGAGGGAGAGGACACACAACACCACACCAACAGCAGAGCCCCAGAAAAACCAAAAATCCAACTAACAAAAACGAGAGACGAGCGCTTTGGCTCTGCAGATCTCCCTTTTTAACCGTTCCCTAACAATATCCCTTTGTTATAACCTTCCCAAGTTTTCCCTTATTTTGCCGCGAGGGCCAACACAAGATGTTTGAAGCCCTGAACATGTCAATCACATGGTGGGTGTTTCCTACATCATGGGGTCTAAAGGGACAACACGTTCTTTGTATTCCTCCAATGTTTCTCCACAAGGAGATATGTTTAAGCATTCAATTTACTACATAAAAAGGGTATATAATGTAAATAGTTGGCTCTATGATAGACATTTTAAGGCCCAGTTTTCCTAACACACAAGAAGTTAGTAAGTAATTTTACTCCATCATATATATAGGCATACAAGATGTTTAGTAAGCAATTCACTCTATCATAAGATAATATAGAAAGATAAGAAGTTATAAAGTAAGCAATTTACTTTATCATAAGATATATGTAGGCAATAAGAAGTTATAAAGTAAACAATTACTTATATCAATAAGATATATGTAAGGCCAATAAGAAGTTATAAAGAAACAATTTACCTTATCATAAGATATATATAGGCCAATAAGAAGGTTATAAAGCAAATCAATTTAACTTTATTTCTAAGATATATGTAGGCCAATAAGAAGTTATAAAGTAATCAATTTACTTTATGCCAAGATAATAGGTAGGTATACCCAAAGTTATATATGGTGACCTTGTTGACAGCATGCTACAGTATGATTCTGAAACGGCTAGGTGCATCAATATAGTGAGTCCTGTCGGGACACACGTCATCCTCCCATGCACCTACGCCGTATCAGAGTATGTGCATATGTGAACCTGTGTATGCGTGAGTGTATATGTACTGGTGTGTGGGTGTTGCCAATGTAGAAGTCCCAGTTCTCTGTCTATGTGCGCCCATGCTTGGGGAATCCAGGTGCATCCGAAGTCGGAGCCCAATCCCAGATGTAGGGGGCTTGGGGTTGTTCCAAGTAGACGACGTGTTGTCCTCTGCTGCTTTCCAGGATACAGAACCTCTTTCTTGTGGGGAGATGGAAAAACAGCTTCCGGGACAGGCGCATGATGCTCTGGTCAAAACACCCCCTGGTGTCAACTGGGGAAGAGGCGACGAGAGTGGAGTATGGCATCAGGTGGTCAGCTTCGCTGATGGACGAGGCCAGATGTATTGGCCGTCCCCACCCCGCCGGGGCCATCCTCGGGGTCCCAGCCGGAGACCGCGAATGTGGTCAAAGGCCCACTCCGGGTCCCTCAGCTTGTAGTTGTTCGTCCTAGACCACCTTCCCTCCTGGAACTCGAACAGCTGGTTCTTGCTTATCCTTGGACTCCGCGAAACCCCCTCAGAGGGAAAGTCGGAGCCCTCCCCCTGAGCATGCCGGGAGTGTTCTGGTCGATGAGCAGAGAGGGACCACGCATGGCTCCGTCCGAGGGCCCCAACGCCCATCAGAGGTGGAGGCCGCATGGCAGTTGTGTCCCTCGGAACCGCACGAGTCGTGAAGTCTGGTCCTCCCCTGGCATGGGTGTTCGGTGTGGGAGGGAGTAATCTATGGCTGCTCCTCTCCCTAGGCTGTCTGAGTCTCGTCTGGTAGTTGCCCCCCCCTTTCGTTAGGTCATAAGGCTCCCTACTTGGGCGGGGAGCTTGAGACACACGGTTTAAGGGCCCCCCCCTTCGCTTGTAGCCCCTGGGTATATCTGCAGGGCATTGATAAATCAATACCTCCCTCGGTGCCATCCCTTGACTATATAAACGGGAGACGAGAGTGAAGGCAACACCCTGGCCCCCACTGCTTTCACTATCTACTACTATTCTGTCTCCTGGGTCGCATAGGTATTTAGTACCTGGGTATCTATCTAGATTCTCCCGGTGACAACAACCCCAACCTGGAAAATGACAGCCATTTTCGCCAGCCGAGGAACTTCCAGGCACTAAGTTAACCGTTACCCTCCTTTCGGCTGGAGGGGCTTCTGTTGCCGCCCCCTCCATGCCATCCCGTCTCCTCTGAGGCAACTCCCTACCGCCCCCAGTAAGCTCGCCTATTTCCTGGATAAACGATTCCAAATTAAATGGGCCTGAGGCGTCCGTGTTAAGGTTAATTGGAATTGGGTTGTTATGGTGATCTTCCATCACCTGGTCGATTACTTCCTGCATTTCTAATGCTAGCGTGCTTCCTATATACCCTACGCTACGTGGGGTGTCATCCGAGAAATTTAAGGGTGTTTTGGATTTCTTATTTCCGGTTGGAAAACTTGGTTCACCTAATGTGGGCCATTCGTCGAAAGAATAAGTGATTACAACATTGGACATGCCCTCTACTATACCGGCCACCTCTGCATCGGTCGTAGCTCTAGCTGGTCCGCAATTGATCTCAGTCATTCCTTCTGCCCCTGGTCTGGGGGCTTCCGGGGATCCATCTGGCTGTTTGGGCTGGGTTAGGCCAGTAATTTGTTAACAGTTTTTTAGTATAGGAAAGGGGAAAAGGAGTTTCTTGGTCAGTGTCCTCATGACACTGACCTTAGATGTTAGTTACTCCTCCCTTGCCGCCGTCCCGCTGCATAATTAGTATAACAGATTACAGCCCATGCTGGATCTATTTCAACAAGTGTACTTAGTACACAGGCTGTGGTCATTATTGCTACCTGACTAGCTATTTTCTCGCATTGTCTCCGTAAGCTGCCTTCGGAGTTCCTATTGAGCTGGTCTAGGTACGCGAGGTAAATAATAACCAGCTCACGGTCACTCCCAGATTAATGAGTGTCGCCTGTTTTCCCTTCCTACATATTCTATGGCATGTCCTAGTACGGAGACAACATACATGAGAAAATTCACACAAGTCCACCCCCTTAGCTTGACTGGTAGGTACATTTGATATAAGAATATAATGTTGTAGGATGGGATGATGGTTCCAGTATAATAAAAAGCTGCGTAGCTTTAGAAAGGCTAATGCTCCTCCCGTTAACCTCCCTTCCTTTAAGAGGTGAAAACAGGCCAGGATAGAGTACATAAGTATAGCACATAGGTTTCTGTAGAACATGTTTCGAAATATTACCTGGGTTAGGTAATATTTGTACTTTTTTCTAGCCATGTTGGCCCAATGGTTGGTGACCCCGGGCACAGTATTGGAACAATATATTCCATCCTGTTCTCTAGTATCGAATGCCCATCTATTTCCTCGCTGAGCCGTGTCTTGTGTGGCTTTCGAGCCTCTACTCCCTAACAGATCTGATGCTATGTAATGACTAGTATATCCTTCCTCCCCACAGTATTTAGCAGTGGTCATCCTTCCCCCATGCATAAGAAACAGGGGGTCCAGAGAAGGGTATACATCACTGTCCTGTACTATGTTTGGGTATCTGGGTGTAGGGCTCGCATGAGGTGTTGGGCTGAGGGTCCGTAATAATCGTGTTTGGGTACTGTTTCATAAGACTGTACACCTTTCCACCAAGTATAGGGTGCTTGGGTTTTTTTTTTACATTCTTTCCATTTTTCCTTGACCACGCCATAGTGCTATCTATGGGGATCCTCTTATTCCTTTTTATCTCGTGGCGTCTCCTGAGAGACACCATATGTATCTGTTGAAGTTTAGTTCTCTAAACTCAGAATGTGGCCCTTCGGGCCCTTGGCCCCATAAAGGGGGTTCTCTGACCGATTGGTGGTGGTGTGGTGCCGTGTGCTCCGCCTGCTCCCGCCATCCGAAAAACAGGGTTAGGTGTGTCCAAGAGTTATTGTTTCGCGATCCGCTTTAATTAAAAATGTGGAACTAGTTCCCATCATCCTCCCATTAAAGCGGGAGTGAAATGATAGGCTACTCCCAGTCCCCCCAGGTTCGCAGCAGAGCAACATGAGCAACATGAGGCCGATCGTGAGAGAGGGGGGGCAAGGCAGATACATCATGTTCGCATATAACAACTTCTTTCCAGATAAATGATTTTTATGACTGTAAGTCATTTCTATAGGCAGCTATTTTATCCTCCGAGGTCCAAAAAATTCCCTTTGTATTATCATCTTATTCAATACTCCATCTATACATGTTGTTAATTAGTGTTATATTAGAAACAAAACAACCAATTCAATTCTTTAGTCACAAATATAATTTATGAACAAAAAATAATCTAAGTTTCTTAATTCATCATTAGTTTTATTAGTTTCAGTATTTTTTAGCATTGTTTACTTCCGCTGTTATTTTCATACAATGCAATTTTATTTATTTTTATTATTTCACCATACTTTCTGCACTATGAGGCGTACTGGAGTCTAAGTCGCAGCAGCCAAATTGAATGATGTTTCCTCATATATGGCCATACTGTAGCCGCTGCTTAACAATCCCTAGATTTAGGAGGTCCCCTAGTGGGCGTTAGTTCCACGAATCACACAACTCGCCACAATGTAAAAATGGCGCGGCCTACAGTCCGAAAAGCATGGTATTTTTTATATACATAGGCCTATATACATTTTTGTATTTTTTAATTTATTTTATTTTTACTTTATTCTTCCTTTAATATTTTTTATGTACATATTTTTTAGTCCGTCATCCACGGGATAACCTGATTCCCGATGCACAGGCCCATAATTCTTACAATGTATGAGGTTGTCATCGATCGATAATAATTACATCTTCTCCCTCGTTGGAGTGTTTTATCGCCCCCACCCCTTTGTTGCCCCGACCGTGAGTTATCCACACTTTCTGTCCCACCTTCAAGTGTTCGGTCGTTCTCCTCCCCTGTACCGCTGGTCCCCTGGGGACCAGTGGAGGTAGAGAGAGATGGGCGTTCAACCTCCACAGGGAGGCTGGGGTGTCCCAATGAATGGGATCGTTCGCCGTGATCCATTCTTTTGCTCTCCCTACACACCTTTCGGCCACCCCGTTGGTGGAAGGCTTGTAGGGAATGCTCCATATTGCCTGTATTCCGGCCCCTTCTAAGAGGTCGGCCACGTAATTATTTTTAAAAATGGGTGCATTATCCATTCTAAAGGTTTTGGCACTACCGCGACCGCGAAAAAGTCCTGAAAATTTGAAGGCTACTTGTCTCCCGTTCGCGGCTGTTAAGGGATACCACCCTGGCGTCCTGTCCACCATTATCAAGGACAAACCAGGAAGTATTTGTGTGCCCATTGTCGTGCTTGTTGACTTTAGTTGGTACTTGGTGAAAATTTTGATTCCGGTTAGGGGGTTCCTCTTTTTGTGCTTCAGGGGTCTATGGGACCAATCTGGGTGTTTTTATGAGATGGGAGTATGTTTGACTCTTTCTTCCTGTTGCCGGCGGGTTCGGGATACCGATAGTCTGGTACCGGGTAATAGGGTTCTGAGCCTTCTGCACTTGATTATGCATGGGGTCTCTTCCACGGTTAGGGGTTGATCAAGTCCCTAATGGGATTTGGGCCTAATATTATTGGAGTTGGAGCTAGAATCCGGGGTGGCGATGTCCATTAGTGTGGGATATAGTACTGGAGCATGGTCCCGTTCCGGTCGCCCAGAAGGCCGTGATGGTGGTGGGCCCTCCAGTTCCGAAACCCCCATAGTTATATGCGGGGGGTCTGTATTGGTCAAAAACCTGGGTTCCTTTTGCCGGTGGGGGCGCCTGGGTTGTGTTGGTTCTCTTTTTTGTGGCCCCATAGAATTAATTCGGCTTGGGGGATCCCTCTATTCCGGGGGTGGTCGAGTGTTACTCGATCTGTCAACTGTTCCGTCAATTCTTCATATTCCTCTAGGATATCTACTTCGACGTCTCGCTCCCCTATCTCAGAGGCAGCCATTCTGCTCATTTCTTATTTTTATTTATTATTATTTTTTTATTCGCAAACTTTTAGGGGAATTTTTACTCTTAACACAGGTTACTCCTTTTTTAACCTAAATTATATTTAGGTGGGATTTTGTTTTCTGCAAAACTAACTTATTTTACTTTCTCCTATTGAAACTTCTAAGTGGACTTTTATTTATTTAACTCAGGTTGCCTCTTTATTAATTTGAGGTTTTATCTTTATCCAGGATTACTCTCCTATCAAACTCGCTATAACTTAATTTTACTTACTGTACGGGGGTTAACCCGCTTTACCAGGTGGAATGTTATATTTTATCACCAAACCAAAAATTATTCCATGACAAAACTATAACTCCTTTACTAACCTGCTTTATCTAACTAGGGAAGGGGCAACCCTTTATTACCAGGTGGGAAAGAAGCTCTATTTAAGAATAACTCCGTTGACAACCTATATAACTAGGTGGAATATTACTCTCGACAAATATAACTCCTCCACCAACCTGTTTCAATACCTTAGGGGGCCAACCCTTTTATTACCGGGTGGAATATTATTTCCTATCACAAACCAAATTATTCCATGACAAGATATAACTCCTTTACTAACCGTCATTAATGGGGGGAGGGGTAACCTTTTTTACCAGGTGGAAACAAGCTCCATCAAAGAATGACTCCGTTGACAACCTATATAATACTAGGTGGAATATTCACCCTCAACGAATATAACTCCTTTACCACCTGCACTATTTACTATAAGGAGGGGGGAAAGAGGGGAAAAACTTTTTCCATCCAGGCGACAAACAAGCTTTTATCACAAACCAAATTATTTCATTACAAAAATATTAACTCCCTTGCCAACCTTTATAAATAAGGGGAGGGAAGACCTTTTTCGACCAGGTTGGAAACAAGCTCTATCAGAATGACTCCGTTGACAACCTATATAACTAGGTGGACTATCACCTCGACCAGATATAACTCCCTTGCCAACCTGCTCTATTCACCCATATGGGGGGGGGGGGGAAACCCTTTTTTGCCAGGTGGAAAGAATTATCCCGACCAAGAAATGACACCGTTGTCACCTCCTAGACAGATAACTACTTCTTTTCACCAGCCTGCTTCTATTTACAATACAAAAAAGAGGGGGAAGGGGAAGTGGGAAAAACCTCTCTTTAACAGGTGGGAAACAAGCTCCACTAAGAAATGACTCCGTTACGGACCTTTACGACGAGGTGGATTGTCACCCTTAGACAGAATATAACTCCCCTTACCCACCTGCTATAACAATATGAAAAGGGGGGAGAAACCCCTTTTTCCAGGTGGAAATGTTATTTCTATGAAGTATGACTCCGTTGACAACCTATTTTTCAAGGTGGAATATCACCTTACACAGAATATAACCCCTTTACCAACCTGCTTTAATAAAAAAGTTTAGGTGGCTAACCTATATTATCCTTAACGATTATTTAGATAAGGCTGTCCGGTTTTCCGAACCAGACAGGCCTCGTCCAATAATATATATGTTGGCCTGGCTTTTTAGACCAGTCGGACCATGTTTTCACTTGAAAACTGAAATCGAACAATGTGTGGAACGTTGCTTTTAACAACAATTGATCCAATAATATATACGATGGCCTGGCTTTTTAGACCAGTCGGACCATGTTTTCACTTGAAAACTGAATCGAACAATGTGACAGAGCGTTGCTCTCAGCGTAAATAAGCCTATCTATTCTTTTTAGCCTATTTTAGACTATTTCTATTTCTAGGTGTTGCGGTTCGTGCACTGGACTGCCTAGTTCATTCGACTAGTCACCAGCCCCACGTTGGGCGCCATGTCGAGTGTTGGCACCGCACGCGCTGTGATTTATAGGAACTGTTGCGCGCGACGCACACACCGCTCCGCAGAGGCGCGGTTTTGTGTGTCTCTGGGTGTCGCACGCACGCTCCCCGGGACCAACCTAGGTCGAGACCCTCTTCCCCCCGTGCCTCGTCGGCTTCACGGAGGCGCTCGGTCCGGCTCGGCTCAGTCTTAACTCGGTCCGACCCGAGGTCACTCTGCTTAAGTCCTTCACAATATGAAAATAATGATGTATCCTTTTGCCTGTGAATTTAAACAAGAAGAACTCTTTTTTATGTCTCTGCCTTGTCACCCCCTTATACACGTCTGTCACAATCGGCCGTTGTCTGTACCATGCGCCACTTACCGTGAGGGGATCGGCTGGGAGAGAGCGTGTCGTTCCTGCTTTGCTTTGTCGTGTCACGAGGTGTCGACAGTGACAGGGAAAAGGACTCGAACGATATTGGGTTAACCACTACTACCAATGTAGTAAGGTAGTTTTATTTTTAGGTCCAATAAAAAACAATAGCTTCTACTAACTGGGTATAGTAATATTTAAGAAAGAAAAGACAGTAAAAAGAAGGAGAAAAGAAGATAGAAAATTGCCTATTTAAATGTACCAACGCTTTCCCAAGTAGATCTTGCAGATGAGTGTCTGAGTGTATGATATGTACCAACGTAGGTGATTCCTATAGTTGGGTGTCTACGTGTCCTATAGCTGAGTGTCCGGGCATGGACACTCCGTTGAGCGAGTTGAGTGTCCGGGCGTGGACACTCCGTTGAGTGAGTCGAGTGTCCGGGCGTGGACACTCCGTTGAGTGAGTTGGGCGTATAAAATGTAGGTTGTAGGCCCTGTAGTGCCAGTGTCTGTGCGTTATTAAAGGGTCTGTCAGGTAAATCCCGTTGTAGTTGTGCCGGCGTAACTCTCGTGCCCCAATACACCGCACGACCCCGAGAGTTATCCTTCTGCACGGCCGTATCAGCGTCCTCCCAGGAGGCGCTTGTCGGCGCAACTCTCGTGCCCCAATACACCGCACGACCCCGAGAGTTGCCCTTGTGTGTGTGTAAGAATGTGCTAGTGTCCTCCCAAGAAGAGCTTGAGGTTGGAATTCTGAAACTAAACTAAAAAGAAATAGAGTCTGAACCGAGCGTTACGGTATCAGAGTACCTAAAGATGGAAAAAGCTATTGGCTATGGCAGGCCGCAGTTTCTCTGAGCAGAGGGAGAGGAGCACACACAACACCACACCAACAGCAGAGCCCCCAGAAAACCAAAAATCAACTAACAAAAACCGAGAACGAGCGCTTTGGCTCTGCAGATCTCCCTTTTTAACCGTTCCACTAACAAATATCCCTTTGTTAAACCTTCCCAAGTTTTCCCTTATTTTGCCCGAGGGCCAACACAAGATGTTTGAAGCCATGAACATGTCATCACATGGTGGGTGTTCCTACATCATGGGGTCTAAAGGGACACAAGTTCTTTGTATTCCTCCAATGTTTCTCCACAAGGTGATATGTTTAAGCATTCAATTTACTACATAAAAAGGGTATATAATGTAAATAGTGGGCTCTATGATAAGACATTTTAAGGCACAGTTTCCTAACACACAAGAAGTTAGTAAGTAATTTACTCCATCATATATATAGGCATACAAGAAGTTAGTAAGCAATTCACTCTATCATAAGATATATAGAAAGATAAGAAGTTATAAAGTAAGCAATTTACTTTATCATAAGATATATGTAGGCCAATAAGAAGTTATAAAGTAAACAATTTACTTTATCATAAGATATATGTAGGCCAATAAGAAGTTATAAAGTAAACAATTTACTTTATCATAAGATATATATAGGCCAATAAGAAGTTATAAAGCAATCAATTTACTTTATCATAAGATATATGTAGGCCAATAAGAAGTTATAAAGTAATCAATTTACTTTATGCAAGATATAAGTAGGTATACCCAAAGTTATATATGGTGACCTTGTTGACAGCATGCTACAGTATGATTCTGAAACGGCTAGGTGCATCAATATAGTGAGTCCTGTCGGGACACACGTCAATATATATATATATATGAAAAAATTATATAATATAAATTTAAATATATATAGCCATGAGTGAAATCTGAAAGAAAGTTAGTGTGTGGGGGGTGTAGCTTACAAAAGACAACAACACAGACCCTTTGTTCACAAGTTTAGCATTTCATGAATGATGCTAAATGGGTAGCCATTTAGCACCACTTATGCTAAATGGTTAACCATTTAGCATAATTTAGGAAATTCTAAACTTGTGAACAAAGGGTCTTTGTTGTGCTGCTAATTGCAGCAAGCCTAGCAATACAATCATTCTGTTTATGTAGTTATTTCCTGTTGATTTGTGTAGTATGTAATATCATATATCTGTGTTTATTTGTTTTCTATGTAAATAACACCCCATTGAATTGCATTTATATATTTCTTCATTATATTTGGTGACATTTGTGCATTGCATTGTGTTTGTAGGTCAATGTCTGAGGACAGTGATGCAGATTGGGAGCCGCAAAGCCAGACAGGCAGACGCCCGACCCCCACTCCTACTGAAAGTGGTCGTCAGAAGCGTCAGAGATAGCACTCTGCAGCCACCAGTGCTCCCCCGCTGCATCGTCCACCGCCACACCAACGACTGGCCGTTCCCGTGCTGCACGACGTGTCCGGTGGAGGGGCAGGAGAGGAGGATCCCGAGGACCCTCTCGAGCACCCAGCGCCGCCACAGGGGAACAACAATGGCGTGATGTGGGGGATCACGACGTCGAGCCTACCCTCCTTGACTTCGTGCCAAGAGGCACGACGGAAAGCAAGCGGTCTGGCACAACATCTGCAGAGCGGACATTTACTCCTACCTCGCCATGGTGATCTACATGGGGATGGTCAAAGGCTCCTCGCTGCTGGACTACTGGAGAGGGTCCCGTCTCTACAGCCTTTCATTCCCCCCCTCTGTGATATCCCGAAACAAGTGGCTCTCCACATGAGCGACATCACTCCAGACGAGGGGGACGCCGGCTTACGACCGCCTGTGAAAGATCAAGCCCCTTTACAGCCACATCGTCGAAGCCTGCAAAGCCCACTTCCAGCCGGGGCGACACATCTCAATCGACGAAAGGATGGTTGCATCCAAGGCCAGAATCTCCCTAAAACAATACATGAAGAACAAGCCCACTAAGCTGGGGATATAAACTGTTTGTTTTGGCAGATTCTAGCACTGGATACACCTGGAATTTCTTTGTGTATGAGGGCAAGTCACCTGGTTATGGAAATAGGCTGAGCTATGACTCCGTCATGTCGCTCTTGGACTTTGATCTCCTTGGTACAGGTTCAACTTTATCAACTTTACGTTGATAACTTCTACACAAGCTCCCACCTTTTTCTCGGACTTTGATCTCCTTGGTACAGGTTCAACTTTATCAACTTTACGTTGATAACTTCTACACAAGCTCCCACCTTTTTCTGGACCTGTTCAAGAAGAAGATGGGGGCTTGTGGTACCATTCGTGTGAACCGGGTTGGTTTCCCCAAGACCACAATCAATGGCTTCACAAGGGGCACTCCTCGGGGCGCCATCAAGTGGATCAGGGACAGTGAACTGCTTTTTGTGAAATGGATGGACACTAGAGAAGTGGTCATGTGTTCCACCATTCACAAGGCGTTCACCGGCGATACGGCCCAAAGGAGAGTGAAGACGGCTGGAGAGTGGGAGGTGGTCGATGTCCCCATTCCAGCAGCAGTCAAGGACTACAATCAGCATATGGGGGGGGGTTGGACCTATCGGACGCACTGATTGGGTATTACAGCGCTTCACATAAGACGATGAAATGGTACAGGACATTTTTTTACCATTTTTTGGACATTGCTATTGTGAATGCTCACATATTGTACCAGCAGTGTCAGAGGGGATCGATGACTCAGAAGGAGTTTCGTCACGCCCTCATTGTGAATGCTCACATATTGTACCAGCAGTGTCAGAGGGGATCGATGACTCAGAAGGAGTTTCGTCACGCCCTCATCGAGGAGCTTGCGGACCTAGGAACACCATCCACATCCAGGCCATCCACCTCACAGGTCGCTGCACCCCCAAACCCAGCAGCACCCCACAAGCCGCATTACTTGGATGAACAGGATGAGGCTAAGCGGGACTCTGCGGGCAGGGCCGGCAGACGGCTCTGCAAGCTGTGTCACAGAAAGACACCAGTCGGGTGTTCGACGTGTGGCGTTCCCTTGTGTTTTGTTGCCACAAGGGACTGTTATAATGAGTGGCACACGCATATTGCAGAATAATAAAATCCTTGTTTGAAATTCAGTCCAGTATATTCTGTCATTTTTCTATGATGGTTACTATCCGGTAGTGTCTCATCACATGACAATATCTCAATATGGCCATATCAAATGAATGTGTGAAAAAAATATGTTTTCAATCATGGAGAAAGGTTTTATAGTCACCAAAATGCTTCAGTAATGTTTCCAGTGTCACAGAAGTGAAGTAATGCAT
>OLKM01006044.1:0-15242 GCA_900291075.1 Melanogrammus aeglefinus | reverse complement strand
ATAAATCGACTTATTCCGATACATGCCGTCAGCTTCGCCTTGAAACGGACCCATCTCCCCCAGATTAATGGAGCATTCGTTTCTTCCTCTGTCCCAGGACGTGAGGCGGGTGGTTTTTGGCGCATTGGGTCAGGCTGGCGGTCGCGTAGAGTGACGTCACGGACAGTTCAAAACCGATCTGAGTGTTTGGAGCTGTTCGGGAATGGCCACTGTAAGTGGTTAATGTGTCGAGGGGGGAGGGTCCTAGAGGTTATGGAGCATCCAAACATCTGTGCGAAGAGAAAAGATTTCACACAACCACCTCTAGTTGCGTTTACAATGAGAAAGTAAAATCTCTTGCCTCGTTCTTCCGACTTCGGCTAAGTGTGCCAGTGAAGTCACATTCCTCACGGGTCTATTTTACAAACCCGAACATACCCGCACCGCTCTACCGCAATACTTCAAACGCATCCGACCCGTGTTTCCGACAGTAGCCCGACCACATCCCGCTATAAAATTGAATATATATCGACGCTCGACCGCACCGGTGGAAAATTAGAAAACATTAGATGGGAAATTACACTGGTGTTTGGCTTGGTGCTTCAGATTGTTTGTGCAAAAAAGCACATCATCCACTAGTTGAACCTCCGTCTCTCCTGATTAACATATCCAGCACGGGGAGTCTCGCTCGCAATCGCAAAACCTGCGCCTGAACTCGTTTCATCCGAATTGTGCGGGTCACCCGAACCCGTGCAGACTCTGCTCCAGGTGGCCATAAAGGTTTTCACATGGGAGGCGTTTGTCGGGCCTGAATAATGCATTCTCAATGGAGAGGCGAGCGGGGCAGAGAGAAGGCTCAGCATCCTGTCAAGAGCGGCACGACAAGCAGGGGCGCACTCCCGTGTGAAACTGTCGCTCTCCGTACTTGTTCGAACGCATGATGCTCAAACCTGGAAACCGTTTGTTTAGATGAGAATCAAATTAAATTGTGACACTGATTTTGAACAGCAATTTATTAATTTCTGCATCTATTATCAAAATAGTTATTAGTAATACAGTGAAAATTAGTAGAAATGTGAAATATTTGGTTGCATGTTTTGATTAACGTGTGTTGGCCCCTAAAAATTCTGGTTGCGCCCCAAATTTTCAGTTAGGGGGCCACAGTTGCTCCTAGTGAAAAATAAGTCTGGAGCCGTGCTTTGTGTTGACTGATTCCAGGATTTTTGGGTTTAAAGTGTTGTAAGGACGTACATGGTAGTTTGGTTCTTCGTACGGTTTTGATCGGCAGTGATATAACTTGTACACACTTGGGTGCATAATAATTAAAAGGTACACTGAATAGTAGGTAATGACTTAACAGCAACAAACAGATCAAATTTCAAAGGTAAGTCTGTTGGCTGTGTTTATATGAAGACCATCGCTGGACTTCAGGATCTCTCTCGTCCAGTTCACAAGGTGAGGCGCCTGGTTCTGTTTTTTCTTTGGTTGGTTCCGCCGGAATGTTTGATTCCAGGCGGGACGGTTTGTGCTTCCCGCCGTGGAAGTTTCTGAGTGCGGTCACTTTGAATTTAAGTCCCAATGGTTAGGCAAGAGACGTTGTTAGTCTTGACAACCATAAAGAACCACTTGGCATTTCAGTTGGACGGGAGCCCCCTGAGGGATATGATGGTCTCTGGATTGTATTTGCGTAACCTCGAGCCGTCTGCCAACGTAAAACTATTTTCAGTTTCCATTGGTATAGGCTCATGCACAAACTCCACTACTTCCTGGACCTTAGTGCAGCTCCTTCATTTCCTGTCTTACATTATTGGATAAAACTGATTAAATCCAGGATGTGTCTGACCATTTGGAACTACTCAGACACATGACATTTCTTCACAGAACCCAGCACCTGAATATGGGTTGGGGTTAGGGGTTAGGGTTTAGGGTAGGGGTAGGGGTTACCAGCATGCATCTCTGCTCACTCAGTCCACACCCCATGAGTAGGATGCAGACACTTCTAGTATGGAGATGTGTAGAAGTTTGTATAAATAAACGATGGAAGCAGACAAAGGTGATTAGAACACAATGCGGCATGTGACGTTCTGTAAATCTTTAAACCATGAAGATGGATAGTTCAGGAATTGGGCTTCTTTTTATCATTGGGGCAGTCCTTTCACTCAGATGCCCACCATCTCACTGGAACCTGTTACATCTGTTGCTGGCCTGGCATGGTTGCTGTTGTGATGAGCGGCGGTCAGGGTGATATTGACAAGGGCTATGGTCGGTCTTCTGTGAGCTCAACGTTTGTAGATGTGCTCTGAGGGTTTGTAACCCTGAATAATCTAGATAATGTGTAAAATGTAGACACTGTGTTTTATATTGACTGATTCCAGATTTTAGGTTTAAAGTTGTTGTAGAACGGAACCATGGAAAGTTTGGTTTCTTCGTACGGTTTTGGGGTGATATAAACTTGTACACCACTGGGTGCAATAACACAATGTAAAGGTACACTGAATTAGTAGTAATGACCAACAGCAACAAACATCACTCAAGTTCAGTTTGTTGGCTGTGTGTTTTAATGAAGACCATCGCTGGACTTCAGGATCTCCTCTCATTCAGCCAAGTGGAGGAGCCTGGTTCTGTGTTTTTTCCTTTGGGTTGGTTCCGGCCGGAATGTTCGGGAATCCCAGTCGGACGGTTTTGTGCTTCCCGCCGTGGAAAGGTTCTGAGTGCGGTCACATTGATTAGTCCGGCCAATGGTTAGCATAGAACGTTTGTAGTTCTTGAACACCCATAAGAAACCACTTGGCGATTTACGTTAGTTGAACGGGAGTCCCACTGAGGGAATCTGAACGTTCTGCTGTGATTGTATTTGTGTAACCTCGAGCCGTTGCCACCCTATAACTGTTTTTTCAGTTTGTTTCCATTGGTAATTGTTTGGCCCTTATCTTAAACAACTTAAGTTTTGATATTAAACACATACTTGACACTTACGTCGTAACAAGATAGGGCTGTAGCGATACCAACTAATCTCACGATAACGATATATGATATTCAGCTCACGATAATGATATATTATCACGATATTCAGTCAACGAATATGATTCGATACGATTCACACGTCACTAATTTCGATACTCACTTGCATCATTTTCTGAAAGATTTAAAAAGTACAAGTGTGATTTTTGGTGACATCGTTGTGAGTGTTCTCCATTTGACTTGGATTTTAATTAATTGAACTGAAAACTAATAACATCATCGACAACTAATTACTCAGTATGAGTGTCTGACTGCGACAGAAGAGTCTTACAGGCTTGCCAAATGCTGGAGCAAAATGAATTCAAAGATGGTGTGTGAGGAAAATTAGTTCCATTTATGAAACAGTGCAAAACATGCAATTACACAAGCCTTTGATGAAAGTAATTTAAGTGCAGTATTACCAATTAAACAATGGAGAGTTAAAAAGTGCGACCAAAGTGGGCCTGTTTCTTGAACAGACTTCTTTGTACAGGTTTTTTTAGCTTTTGAACTGAACGTATGACTCGGTGGGCTTGCAGGTGGTTGGTGTGTTTCGCGGAGTATTTACACGTTTTGTGGTGACACAGCAGCTTGCACACTGCGCGATGGCTTTTTTGTCTTAAGTTGTTCCACTTTCCTTCTTAACTTTTAAACCCAAAGTGCTCCACACGTCTGCTTTAAAGCACGAAGGTGCTGGATTTATATTCGCCGCCGTTTTCTTGAAACTCTCCTCGCCTCGCTCTGCTCTGACTCCGCGAGAACAGGTAGAGGTCCGACGTCGGCGTTCTGTGCAAAGAGAGTATCTACGTAGACGGGTAACTTGCCTCTACAGCGACACTAGCGGCTCTGGCGGACCAAATCGCTCTTTCCTGCAGAGCGAACGGGGGGATAAACACGAGGGATATGAAAGGGATTTATGTATCGGATACACTGTAAAACCTGACAAGTTTAGTTCAACTTAAACTATTTGAGGAAACCGATTGCCTTGAAACTATTTAAGTTTACTAACTCAAATAAATATTAAGTACCAGCAAATTATTTAATGTAAGTAAAGATACTCTTATATTCTAGAGTTATTGTGACATGTGTATTTCTGAGCTAGCATTTACTAATTCCATTTACTGAAGTGAAATGTATAAGAATTAGCTTTTTTACACTTAAATGCAGCAATTCATTTCAACGTATATAACATGTGTTCATTAAATGTATGGTGAATTAAGTATACTAACTGAAATGCCTCTTGTATTGCTAAATCTTTTTACTTAAGTATAATCAACTTTGTCTTCCAACTGAAATAACTTATTACATTCTAGTTGTGACAACTTAAAATTACATTTTGTCTACTTAATTCATTTGAGGAAACCGATTGCCAAAACATGTGGTAGGCTACAGATGGTATTGCTGCAGAGCATCTTAAGCATGCCAGCTATTGGCTCTCTCCACTGTTAGCCATGTGTTTCTCTGGTATCATGGTGCATGGTGTTCTCCCTGATTCCATCTTGTCTGTTTGCTGGTTCCTGTGCTTAAGGAGAAGGCTGGCAAATTTAAACAGCATGGACAATTATAGGCCCAATTGTCCTTGCCGCAGTTACCCTGTCTAAGGTGCTGGAAAAAAATATCTTAAATAGGATTGAAATGTATGTATTAACTACAATTTGGGTTCAAGACAAAACATAGTACTGACTTATGCATTTATGCTTTAAAGGAGATTGTTGCTAAAATATCAACGCCAAAACACCTCTGTTTTAATTGATGCCTTCTAAGGCATTCGATAAGAATCAACCATGTGCCAAAACTATATTTGAAAAACTACTGATGAGAGATGTTTCTAAATATATTTTGTCAGAATTCTAATGTATTGGTATGCTCAGCAAACATTCCAGGCGTCAAATGGGATAATACTGTTTCTGATCCTTTTCTAGTGTGTGCGAATGGGGTCCGTCAAGGAGGAATATTATCTCGCCTATTCTTTTTTAATGTATATATTTGATGACCTTTTCAAGACAGCTTAAATGAAATGTACAACAGGATGTATTGTGGGAGATCAAAGTTGTGAATCATCTCATGTATGCTGATGACGCTGGTTTTAACATTGTCCATATTCTGCTGGGTTTACAAGAGCTGTTGAGGATATGCGCACAATATGGAAGAGAATTTTGACATCAAACTATAATTCCCAAAAAGAGTTAAGGTTGTTGTTGTGAGATCTAGAGAGGACAAAAAAATCCTCCAGCTTTCCACCTCGCAGATGGCCTCTTAGAAATATACAGGGAATTAAAATATCTAGGACATGTCTTCTCAGATGATCTCATGGATGACGGTGACATTCGTCGTCAACGGTGTAAAATATAGCCTATGCACAGGCCAACGTGATGTTGAGGAAATTTTCCATGTGTTCCACAGATGTTAAGTGTGCTTTGTTGTTAAGGGCTTATGTCACGGCCGCTCTATACAGCTCATCTTCTGGTCCTCTTACAGAGTAAGAACTATGCAGAGGGGCTTAGAGTGGCATTATAATGATGCCATGAGGTTGTTGCTCTGTGTTCCTAGGTGGCAACAGTGCTAACCCAGCTTTTTGTGTTCCTCTAATGTACCTACATGTCAGGCACTGTTACGAAAAGCTAATGTGTTCAAATTCATATGTCGATTGGATTTATTCAGAAAATAGCATCATTAAAGCCTTAACCCAACCCTATTGATGGGCTATCAGTTCACATCCATGGCTTCGGAAAGCATTGGCATGATAGTTTGCACCCTATTTTAGTACAGTATTTTTGAGTATGTATTTTAAATGTGTCATATGTGTGTGTGTGTATGTTGGATGTGAGTGGACCATCTGAGTCCATAATAATAAAGATTTATTATATCATGTGCTATATGTGCTGACATAAGGCAAGTAGGCGTACAGGCTTGTAATGATGGATGTGTTCTGAGTAAGTCCTCGCTCTGAGGCACGCGCAAGCCCCCCAATATAAGGCCGCGTTCAGACTGCAGGCAAATCTGATTCAAATCTGATTCCTTCTCATATCCGATTTTTAGGGCTGACTGTCCACACTGTTTTAGCAAGTGTCCAAAATCGCATTTGGCTCTTGTTCAGACTGGGCCACATTATTGACCCATCTGACAGGTTGCTGGAGCAACGACGTCGGAGCGGAGGCGTCATCCAGCGCATGTATTGTGTAACATCATGTAATAGCGACGAGAAAAACAATAACAAACAAGATGGATCAAAGAACGCAAAAGACTTTCATAAATCGACTTATTCCGATACATGCCGTCGAGCTTCGCTTGAACGGACCCATCTCCCCACAGATTAATGAGGCATTTCGTTTCTTCCTCTGTCCCAGGACTGAGGCGGGTGGTTTGGCGCATTGGGTCAGGTCTGGCGTCGCGTAGAGTGACGTCACGGACAGTCAAAACCGATCTGAGTGTTTGGAGCTGTTCGGGAATGGCCACTGTAAGTGGTTAATGTGTCGAGGGGGAGGGTCCTAGAGGTTATGAGCATCCAAACATCTGTGCGAAGGAGAAAGATTTCACACAACCTTCTACGTGCGTTTACAATGAGAAAGTAAACTCTTGCCTCGTTCTTCCGACCTTCGGCTAGTGTGCCAGTGCAAGTCATTCCTGCACGGGTCTTATTTTACAAACCCCGCACCCGCTCTACCGCAATACTTCAAACCGCATCCGACCCGTGTTCCGACAGTAGCCCGACCACATCCGCTATAAATTGATATATATCGACGCTCGACCCGCACCCGGTGGAAAATTAGAAACATTAGATGGGAATTACACTGGTGTTTGGCTTGGTGCTTCAGATTGTTGTGCAAAAAAAGCACATCATCCACTAGTTGACTCCTCCGCTCCTGATTAACATATCCAGCACCGGGGAAGTCTCGCTCGCAATCGCAAAACCTGCGCCTGACTCGTTTCATCCGAATTGTGCGGGTCACCCGAACCAGTGCAGGACTCTGCTCCAGGTGCCATAAAGGTCTTTCACATGGGAGGCGTTTGTCGGGCCTGATAATGCATTCTCAATGGAGAGGCGAGCGGGCAGAGAGGAGGCTCAGCATCCTGTCAAGCGGCACGACAAGCGGGCGCACTCCAGTGAAACTGTCGCTTCCGTACTTGTCGAACGCATGCATGCTCAAACCTGGAAACCGTTTGGTTAGATGAGAATCACAATAAATTGTGACACTGATTTTGAAACAGCACATTATAATTTCTGCATCTATTATCAAAATAGTTATTAGTAATACAGTGAAAATTAGTAGAAATGTGAATATTTGGTTGGCATGTTGATTAACGGTGTTTGCCCCTAAAATTTCTGGTTGCGCCCCTAAAATTTTCAGTTAGGGGCCACAGTGCTCCTAGTGAAAATAAGTCTGGAGCCGTGCTTTGTGTTGACTGATTCCAGGATTTTGGGTTTAAAGTTGTTGTAGGACGTACATGGTAGTTTGGTTCTTCGTACGGTTTTGAGTGATATAACTTGTACACACTGGGTGCATAATAATTAAAAGGTACACTGAATAGTAGTAATGACTAACAGCAACAAACAGATCAAATCAAGGTAAGTCTGTTGGCTGTGTTTTAATGAAGACCATCGCTGGACTTCAGGATCTTCCTCCGTTCAGCTCAAGGTGAGGCGCTGGTTCTGTTTTTTCTTTGGTTGGTTCCGGCCGGAATGTTTGGATTCCAGGCGGACGGTTTGTGCTTCCCGCCGTGGAAGGTTCTGAGTGCGGTCACTTGATTTAGTCCCAATGGTTAGCATAGAACGTTGTAGTCTTGACAACCATAAGAAACCACTTGGCATTTAGTTGGACGGGAGCCCCCTGAGGGAATCTGAATGCTCTGGATTGTATTTGCGTAACCTCGAGCCGTTGCCAACGTAAACTATTTTTCAGTTTCCATTGGTAATAGGCTCTATGCACAACTCCACTACTTCCTGGACTTAGTGCAGCTCCTTCATTTCCTGTCTTACATTATTGGATAAACTGATTAATCCAGGTGTGTCTGACCATTGGGACTACTCAGACACATGACATTTCTTCAACAGAACCCAGCACCTGAATATGGGTTGGGGTTAGGGGTTAGGGGTTAGGGTTAGGGGTTAGGGGTTAGCAGCATGCATCTCTGCTCACTCAGTCCACACCCCCATGAGTAGGATGCAACACTCTAGTGATGGAGATGTAGAGTTGTATAAATAACGAGGGAGCAGACAAAGGTGATTAGAACACAATGGCATGTGACGTCTGTAAATCTTTAAACCATGAAGATGGATAGTTCAGGAATTGGGCTTCTTTTTATCATGGGCAGTCCTTTCACTCAGATGCCCACATCTCACTGGACCTGTACATCTGTTGGCTGGCTGGCATGGTTTGCTGTTGGTGATGAGGCGGTCAGGGTGATATTGCAGGGCTATGGTCGGCTCTCTGTGAGCTCAACGTTTAGATGTGCTCTGTATGGTTTGTACCCTGAATAATCTAGATAATTGTAAAATGTAGACACGGTTTTATATTGACTGATTCCAGGATTTTAGGTTTAAAGTTGTTGTAGAACGAACATGGAAGTTTGGTTCTTCGTACGGTTTTGAGTGATATAACTTGTACACACTGGGTGCATAACAATGTAAAGGTACACTGAATAGTAGTAATGACCAACAGCAACAAACATCACATCAAGGTCAGTTTGTTGGCTGTGTTTTAATGAAGACCATCGCTGGACTTCAGGATCTTCCTCCATTCAGCCCAAGGTGAGGAGCTGGTTCTGTTTTTTCTTTGGTTGGTTCCGGCCGGAATGTTCGGATTCCAGTCGGACGGTTTGTGCTTCCCGCCGTGGAAGGTTCTGAGTGCGGTCACTTGATTTAGTCCCAATGGTTAGCATAGAACGTTGTAGTCTTGACAACCATAAGAAACCACTTGGCATTTAGTTGAACGGGAGTCCCCTGAGGGAATCTGAACGTTCTGGATTGTATTTGTGTAACCTCGAGCCGTTGCCAACATAAACTTTTTTTCAGTTGTTTCCATTGGTAATTGTTGCCCCTTATCTTAAACAACTTAAGTTTGATATTAAACACATACTGACACTTACGTCGTACAATATAGGGCTGTAGCGATACACTAATCTCACGATACGATATATGATATTCAGCTCACGATATGATATATATCACGATATTCAGTCAACGATATGATTCGATACGATTCAATATAATTCGATACACTTGCATCATTTTCTGAAAGATTTAAAAGGTACAGTGTGATTTTGGTGACATCTTGTGAGTGTTCCATTGACTTGGATTTAATTAATTGAACTGAAAACTAAAAACATCAATTACACAATATGTGTCTGACTGGACAGAGAGTCTACAGCTTGCAAATGCTGGACAAAATGAATCAAAGATGTGTTGAGAAAATTAGTTCCATTTATTGAAACAGTGCAAACTGCATTACAAGCCTTTGAAAAGTAAATAAAGTGCAGTATTACAATTAACAATGGAGAGTTAAAAAGTGCAGCAAGTGGCCTGTTCTGAACAGATTCTTTGACAGGTTTTTTAGCTTTAAACTGAACATATGACTCGGTGGGCTCGTAGGTTGGTGGTGTTTCCGGAGTATTTCACGTTTGTGTGACACAGCTTGCAAACTGCGATGCTTTTGTCTTAAGTTGTCACTTTCCTTCTTACTTTTAAACCCAAAGTGCTCCCACACGTCTGCTTTAAAGCACGAAGGTGCTGGATTTATATTCGCCGCCGTTTTCTTGAAACTCCTCGCTCGCTCTGCTCTGACTCCGCGAACAGGTAGAGGTCGACGTCGGCGTCTGTGCAAAGAGAGTATCTAGACGGGTAACTTGCTCTACAGCGACACTAGCGGCTGGCGGACCAAATCGCTCTTCCTGCAGAGCGAACGGGGGGATAAACACGGGGGATATGAAAGGGATTTATGTATCGATACACTGTAAAACCTGACAAGTTAGTTCAACTTAAACTATTTGAGGAAACCGATTGCCTTGAACTATTTAAGTTTACTAACTCAAATAAATTAAGTACCAGCAATTATTTTATGTAAGTAAAGATAACTCTTATATCTAGAGTTATTGTGACATGTGTATTCTGAGCTAGCATTACTAATTCCATTTACTGAAGTGAACTGTAAAGAATTAGCTTTTTACACTTAAATGCAGCAATTCATTCAACGTATATAACATGTGTTCATTAAATGTATGTGAATTAAGTAATACTAACTGAAATGCCTCTTGTATTGCTAAATCTTTTTACTTAAGTATAATCAACTTTGTCTTCCAACTGAAATAACTTATTACATTCTAGTTGTGACAACTTAAAATTACATTTTGTCTACTTAATTCATTTGAGGAAACCGATTGCCTTAAACCAATCAAGTTAAATTAACACAATGAATTCACCAATCTCTGATCCAACTTAAATTATTTATTAAGCTGAATGTTGAACATTCATAACATTTCCATTTCAAGTAGTAATTTAAACAGCTTTACTTATTATTTTTAAACATGCAATTTCTTTATGCACACACACACACACACACACACACACACACACACACACACACACACACACACACACACACACACACACACACCACACACACACACACACACACCTTGATCATTTACTCCAGCTCATTTCTCAATGCCTGCAACTTTGGTTTGAGCTGCTTTCTCCCTTCATCAAGATTTAGGAGGACAACCTGGATGAACTCAAAGAAGCCACTTAGCTTTTCGGGATAGCTCAAATGTAGAGCATAAATCAAGCCAAATAAAACAACAAGTGAGTCAGTCCATGCTCTTGTAGACATCACAACCTGGCCTTCCAGGATGATGGACACATGCTGCATGTCAAAAGGAACTCCTGTCAGCCCCTCGTCTTCAGCGACCACTGCCACCAAAGCCACAGCTTCCTCCTGGGACACCTCAGACTCGTCCTGGGGAAGAAGTATGTATTTAGTATGTGTTAGGAAGAACGTAAAGGGTTGATGAAAACACAGACCTAAAGAGTGAAAGGACATAAACAGTGATAACTAGTCTCTGCTGATTTTGTGTCTAGGGTGCTCTTCGTGAACTGATGTGGTTTTCCTTTAATGTTGTCCACTAGCTAGAAATTAACATTCTTCCTGGTGTAGATAATTTAATATCTACTCCGATAATCGCTACAAAGATTCACAGTATGTACTGTGTAAGCACAATTTAAACACACTCCCAGAATCAGATAAATGTACCTTTCTAATTTTAACCCTCAACGTGGTGTTACTTCACGAGTATAAATTACAATCAGTACGTTTACATGACACTCAAGAAAGTCAAATTATTGGCTTAGCTTGACTATGATTGGATTACTAAAATACATGTAAACACCTTAGTCGAGCTAAAGTCGAATCAAATTGGGTTACTCATAGTCGAATTAAGACACCTAGGTAACTCGATTCGTAGTCGAGCGAAGCGCGTACATACGGAATGGGATTGGGTTATGCGTTGAATTGTGTTCTGAGCATGCTCAAAATCTTTTCCCGGGGCCGTGAGCCGGAAGTAGAAGGAGACGATAGTCTTGTTATTGTCGCCGTCGAAAAACGAGAAAGGGCGATTTATTTAAAAAGGTGGCGCAGAAGATGAATGTAGATACCCCCTATAAGAATTGTGTCCCGACCGCGGGAGCGCGCATGGCATGCATTCATTAAAGGTAGAAGCACATCGTGTTTCGTGTTTACGATCTTTATTCATTCATTGCTGGCGCGGCGGAGGACTGCCGTATACGGACGGGCGGCGGAGGGGCTGCTCCGGCGGAGAGAGATGTTTTCAGTAGACAGCTGCCACTCACTTCGGGTCGGCAATTTATTTTAAAAGCTGGCGCAGAAGATGGAGGAAGCGCGTGTTCGTGACAATGTAGTTACCCCCTATAAGAAGATATATCATTCAATATCACTGTATTCATTCACTGCCCCGCGCCGAACTGACGGGGTTATTCTCTGATATTATGAATCTTACAGACTGCGACGGGTTCTCAGGTAATTCCACAACAACTAAAGACTCGTAGTAGGGTTTATGTCGCTCATGGAGAATATGGATATGAATTGGGGGAAATTAACTTTGGCTCTGACTCTCTACTGTCCAGATTGAAACGAATGGAGGAGAAAGCAATGTTACAGCAGAAAGCTGTCAGTTCACTTCGGGTCCATATCATTTCTCCGACGCTCCATTGTTCCGACCTCTCGGTCGTATGCAGACTTCTCGGGCTGCTCTGCCGGCGGAGGTGTCCGCATACGACCGAGAGGTCTGATGCAATGAGCGTGGAGAAATGATATGGACCCGAAGTGAACTAACAGCTGTCTACTGAAAACATTTTTCTCGAATGGCGCCTGACTATGTTGTTGTTGCTGGTGACCTAAGCAAGGGAACTGCTATAAACGAAGCCAATTGGGCACACCGTATAAGGCAGTTTCAATTAACTCTGTTCAGTGATGTTTCAGTTTCAAGTTTTGATGCAGGAGAATAAAGAATTACCGTGCAAGGTCTTGAATATGTCTGAAGAATCCTCTTTCAGGTACAGTTGGTAGGCCGGCAAGGGCTGCTGTTCTGGCTGCAGTGATGTTGTTCTTGTCCTTTTGAACAAAGACATAGATACATTAGCTGATGCTCAAGTCAGCTGTTCACATAAATGGTCAATGTTATGTAATAGAAATGTGTTTACCTGTTCTTCGTATGCTGTCACAACTTGCTGCAGCTTCTCTCCAAATCTTCCAGTCGTCTTCTTTTTGTACAATTTCAGAAGCTGTGATGTGTATTTATCCAACTCAGAAAAAAAGGAATATGGCAGATTTTGATTGGTGATCCTATGGAATTCCAAGTAGAGCTGCAAAGAGAAACAAAAACACCAATTACTATAATTACCTTGATTTGATAATAATCACAACTGTAAACTGATTCAGGTATTGTTGTATAAAACTTTTACTTTTAAGACAGAAATGTTAAAACATCAGATATTTATGATTTATTAATGACTTTTCTGTCTTAAAAGTAAAAGTTTTATACAATACCTGACTCAGTTTACAGTTGTTGAAATGATATTGTTTTAGTGTCTTGTCAGCTTTTTAAGTGATTCTTTAAAGTTGTTGGTTTTCTACTCACCTGGGGTTCACAAAAAAGTGCAGGCCATCTATCCCTTAGTTCATCAATCGGAGGAGCAGAATTTACAATTTCTTCACGCCTTAGTGAAAAGGTACGCTGCATTTGTTGGTTGATAAGAAGCATGTCTCTTTCAGCCGCGGTCTTCTTGAACTCCTCCACCATGTTAAGCCTCTGCATCTCCAGTGTGTCCTTTGTTTCACCAGAGGGATAATTGGGAAGGAAGTTCACTTCTCCTCTTCTTGGTCTTTTGATGTTTGCCCTGGAAGCTGTGCCATCTGGATTGGTCCTGCTACGCTTGCCTGCATTCACAGCCACATCTTTTATACCAGCTCTGCAAAGTTTGGTCCTGTAGTTGCCCATCTTAAAGCGAAGGCTGTTTTCCAACCCTCACATCCAGTTCTGGGAACCATGTTCTTTGAGGCAGGGGTGTTCTTGACTAAAGCCTCTGCAGCCTTGCCAATCTGCGCTGTACTAGGATAAGCTTAATGTGGCTTGTATATATGATTCAGACATCTTGACATCACAGTATGTTGTGTTTTTGATCTCGTGTGAATCGGAAGACCTCTCCTTCTTATCTGTCAAGTACAGAGTTGCCCTCTCTCAGACAATACTCCACCTCATATGAGAATGTTGGAACAATGAAGACTTCTGGCCACCGGCAAAGACGCTCAGGTGAAACAGTATTGTCAGACAGTAACACGGTATCATCCGTGCTCGTAGAGGACAAATCTGCCTCAATGAGTCTTACTACTTGAATAGTTGCCTTGGATGGCAGGTCCTCCATGTTTACTAAATTGCATAAAGCATTGTCAAATTCTGGATCTTGAAACTGAAGCCGGAATTCATACAACAGGTTCAGTTTACTTTTCACCTCAGATATGAGGGCATTTATAGTCTCAGGACGAGAGGGCAAAATCAGCCTCTCAGCATTGACATCATCAAGGATGACCCTTAGTTTGAGGACGTCAGAATCTTCCATTTACACTGTGTAAGAGGAACCTGTAACAAAAAACACAAAAAACAACTGTATTCCCTTGCTCTTTGTTTTTATAAGCTGCCTACATGGACAACACATTACATGTTGTTACTTGTAGACTGAGCAAAGGTAGCATTACAGTCCTGCGCAAAGCTAAACTAACTGCATTTCTTACCTCAATTTACAGAGAAAGGACTGATTCGAACTTTCTCACATAATGGCAAGCGATACTATTTCACTCGGTACTGGTTTTACCCTATTGAGAACCGATCATTGTGGTGAGAAAAAGCAAACGTTGTAAAACTGACATTACTGCCTACAGTGTGTGTCCTGGGTGTCAAGGGTGATGGATAGAGCTGGAATAGATTTGGATAGAGTTAATAGATAAAAGTAAAGAAAGGGTCTGAGATCTCACCTTAGTCCCTGGGGAAAGGAGGGATTGTCCTCTGGGGTGATGTGGCTCTCACTCTGTGACCTGTAATAAATGTTAGTGTTAAAATAGCATTTGCCATAGATTTGTAGGCAAACTTGGCATTTTGGTCAGCAACTGGAACCAAAGATTTCACTGTTGGCCCTTGTTGCGTGTGATCTTTTAGATTGATACGAGCGCAGATGCTCAGTGTATTCGGTGTCATAGTCTTTCAGTAAAAAGAAGATATCATTCTGGATTAGGAATATGCTTCTGATCTCCTTAAACTCAGGCAAGGCAGCATGTGTCCCGGTGCAAACAAACATGCCAGTCACAAAGGTTGTGCCCTCAATGGTTACCTGTTTTGTGCGATAAACACTGCTGCTGTCTGTCATGCTGGATATTAACACATGTGTATCGACAGGCAATGAATCGACATAGACGGACTCAACTTTTGAAGTTTGTACTGAAGGCTTAAAAAAACGTGAAGACATGTCAATTAGCAAAGCATCATGCTCTGTGTCTCTCTGCTAAAGATTATACAGATTTTGGTAGTTATTAGTTGGTCACGAATTAATTTCTTGAAGAGTTTTGTGCTTTCCCTCAAATCTCATTGTCCAGAGATGCACCAGTGGACCAAAACATTTTATGAGATGTGGATAATGCTCAATAAAATGGTTGCTTTGGCTTAATCTTAACTGGCCAAAGGACTTTCTTGTAGCAACTGCT
>OLKM01006043.1:0-15245 GCA_900291075.1 Melanogrammus aeglefinus | reverse complement strand
ATTGGTAATTGAAACCATTATTAATTTCATTCCATTCTTATACAATTAAGAATATCAACATCTAGAAAACAAACCCAGGATGCATTTACTTTGATTAATGTTCTCTCTACTGGGCATTTGACAATAAAGACAATGCTATTAACAGTGAAGACAAAGTAAAAACAAAAGATATATCAGATGCCCATATCATGTATGCTCTTAGAAGCAACACCATTTCACTCTGTATTTTCAAGGACAAATGCAGCAGCCAGCATATGGCAGGCTATCAGTTTGGGCAGTACCCTAAAGACCTAAATGGGAAGTGAACGACTGTAAAGAAAGACATAAGCAAGCAAGTAGTAAGATCTTCCGTGAGCACCTGGACTTCAGTGAGATTTGCTGTGGGATGTTTCTTCCATGTTTAAAAACCCCTTACACTGTTGTCCCTCCTAGGTCCAGGAAGGAAGGAAGGGACGAAGGAAAGATGTAAGTAAGGGAAAGGAACAAAGGAAAGATGTGAGGAAAGAAGGAAGGGAAAAAGGAAGGAAAACAGAAAGAGGGAGGAGAACAAGATTGGGGGCTCAAAAAAGGAAGGAAGAAGTAAGGACGAAGGGAAATGAAAGGAAGAAGGGAAAAGAAAGGAGGACAACAGATGGGAGAGTACGTACATATGTCAGGATTGTGGGTGATAATGAATAGTGAAACACGAGTACGAAAACACTGAATAAATGCAGCAATAATGAAAATGGAGCAGGGGTGCGAGTGCACTGAACAAGATTCCAAATCTCCATCGTCAAGGGCGATCTATAATGAGCAGAAAGGCAGAGGAAAAGAGGGAAAGAAGGAAGGGGAAAAGGGAAGGAAAGAAAGATGGGGGAATGGGAAGCAGATCTAGGCACTTCATTACTACAGCGCAAATGTACGTGCAGAGTCATTTGATCAAAAGAGGAAAGGAAGAAGAAGTAAGGACAAAAGGGAAGGAAGGAAGGAAAAAGGATTCTGGAAGAAAGGAAGGGAGAAAAGGAAAGGAAAAAAGAAGGAGGATGGAAGTAGGGAACAGATTGGGTCAATTTGACCCCCAGAAGGACAACATGGAGGGGTTAAGGCACAGAAGAACATCCTGTAGGCAATATCGGCCATGTGACAACATCATCAAGACGCTTGCTACATACAAAGGCTAAAAAAAGATGTAATTCTTTTTCCGAAAAAATTTTCATTGCTGGGTTGTTTTGGTGAAGTGTGTCTTTAAATTTATGACCTGGTAGTGAAATGGCCAGAACACAAATGACTGGTCCTCGATATAATGTATGTCAACTCACGCTTGCATCTCGCTGACTTGTACTTTGAGCAGATTCCTGGGTGGGCTCGGAACGGACACTTTGCAAGAAGGGCCGAGTTGACGTGGGTCATCAGGCTGCATGGTCGGCATGTTCGGGCATGGCTCCAGTTGGCTGTCATCGCTGGCTGCAGATCTTCTGCTGAAGCTCTGCGATGTAGCTGTTTCCTTGATCTGCCCACTTGAGTGCGTAAAGGCTCCAGCGTTGGACGCTCTTCCTATACAGCTTCTTATCATCTGGTTTAATCAGGCGATAAGGTTATAAGCAGATAGAGAGAGCAGATAAATAGTTTAGATAATAGATACGATAAATACTATTATTATCCCGAAGGAAATTCAGTTTTCTCAGGCTGCACAATAAACAAACAGTCATTCAACCAGTAAGACATAAAGTAAGTGCAGTTGAGAATAGAATAAATAAAACCAATAAGATTAATAAAAACAATTATAATCAAATAATTGCAGATAATAAAAATGCAGGATGCAGTGAAATGTGGAAGTGCATTACATAGTATGGCATGGGACATCATTTCCCTTGTTGTTCACCACAACTCCTCTTCCTCCCCCTCCCCCAGTGATGTGTGTTTATAAGAGCCTGATGTTCATATCCACAATGTGCCAAAATGATAAAGTTCCCACCGGCCACTTTTTTTTTTCAATAAAGAGCGCAGGAAGAGAGGAGAAACAAAAACAGTGTCTTCACCGAAACTAAGTGTACCATTGGCTGGGCTTGCTGTGGGGCTGGATGTTGTTCAGTTTCGAGTGATAGTTGGATAAGTTTGTTCAGACAGACACACAGAGACCGACAGAAAGGACAGGGTTTACAGCAAAACAGGCAGCTGGCAAAACACAGCAGGCAGACAGGCAGAGAAACAGACGGAAGGACAGGCAGACTAGCTACAGTAACTGAGAGATACCCTGCAAGTCATCCCTCTGCCTCTAGTCACGTCCCCCACAGCACTAAGCACTCCCAACACCAGGCACTGAACAGTACACCTGCAGCCCAGGCTCATTATTCCTAGTCACCTGTAATGGTTCTGCTACTTACTGAATGGATCCGTCTGCTCCTCTCCTGACTGGTTCGATCCAAAGTGTGATTGTAAGTCCAGTGTGCAGCCAACTGGGTCCTTAATAATATAACAAATAATTAAGAAAGCATTTATATTATGATGGAGGGCTCAGAGTGCTATATAACAGTATGTATTTTTTGGAGTTTGAAGTATAATTAGTTATATCTTCATCTGGTTCAAAGTTACAGCCCAAATTACTTTAGCTCTGCAAAATTTGGTGCTTGGAGATGAGTTTTGCCCACACATTTGGCATAAGGTCCCCAACTTATAAAATTGAAGAAATAAAATTCTTACCGTGCCGCATACACGGTTTGAGAAAGCTGGCATCTCTTACTTGCATACATCAAGAACAATGATTGTGGAATGATTCCAGGTCAGCCGTGTCCTGATGGCAAGAAACAGATACAGATATGAATTGTTTTACAGATCATGGATTGCCTCTTTTTTTAAACACTCAACATTCTCATTTGTTGATGAGAATCAACAATGAGAAATTTGTTGTCATTTGTGAATTGACAACACTTGTGTGTTGTCTGTGTACTGGTGGCTTGTCACTAAGTACATTACAATACAATTTAATCTGAGATATTTCACAAGTTTGAAACATCCAAGTTTAGGAAATAAGCAGCACGCATATTTACCTGAAGCGCAGGAATTGTGGACCTTTGAAAATCCATTTGGGATTTCATCACAATTTCCTTCAGTCTCTGTGTGGTGCAGTGGGATTCTGGGTCCATCCATTGCTTTGATCTCTCATCCTCTCTGCTGTGCTCTGAGTGTTTGCAAAGCTGATAAAGCCCAGAATGTCCATCACACAGACATGGTGCAGGGACTCCAGTCCACAATACCTAAGAAGAGTGTGTTATAACAGGTCATTTCACATTAGAGATGATCTTTTTTTAAATTTGCTTATCAGGGAAATTTGTTTTTACAAGCTGGCCTTCTCTTCTCCTGCCTTCCCTCCCAACTGAAGCTGCCTTGTTAACCATTTCCTGTTTCCCTTATCCTGAGTTATAAACTGTTTTCTTGTCCCGTAAAGTCAACATCTATTGGCACGTTCTGCACGTCCTGGGTGTGGGATCCCTCCTCTGTCTTCTCTAAATTTTTTCCGGTCTAAGGTTTCTGTGGAGTTTTTTCTCAGTGGATGTGAGGGGTCAAGGACAGAGGATGTTGTTATTGATGCCATGTAAAGCCTTTGAGACAACTGTTTGTAAAAACGGCTATACAAATAAAACGGTCTTGTCTCAACTTTTCTGTAAATCCCTCAAACAAAAGCTTGTTAGTACGAGTTGTCCATTTCAAAATCAAAGTAAATGCCAATCTTTCAAACGCAGTAACAGTTGCAATTACTCACATAAACTCGTCAAGTATGGGCAGTCCTACAGCAATACCAAAAGTGGTTTACATGGTCTCTGCTCCACTTCTCTTCAAAATGGCACATTGACTTTTCCTTGCTGCCTGGAAAGAAAAATGAAAGCATATAACTTTTTGGGATTTCAATGGTTTGTGTACAGTTGACCAGGTAGACCGCTATTTGTTTCAAATTACTTAGAAGCATCATCTTGTTGTTGCTATGACAATCTCCCCAGGGTGTCAAGACTATCGCATTGACACTAGCACTTGATTTGAAAAGTGTGGAACACTCTATGAAATACAACTTACTGCTTGGATTTTTGTACACAAGTTTTTTGCTCTGTGCCAAATGTCCCATGTGTGGTGGATGCCGCTGTCCTTGTACTTGCCACTGTCTGAAGGGAAAGGCAAGGCATGACAACAATTTATAACAGGGGTCTTCAAAATTTTCCTGGCCAAGGACCCCTAACAGTGAGTGATGGATAGATGGAGCAAGGACCCCCCCACTTACATATAGTAAAATTGTGTTTCATATTAAACTGGTCATAATTGTCTTGTATAGATCACAGGGAACCTGACAGAGCTAGCGTGTCACATACGGCCTCGTGATTGTCACATCAGCCAAATTAAAAACATGTCAAATCTAGAGCTATCTTGGACTAAGGATTTTCATGGTTGAATCTGATTAGTCAAATTGTAATCGTTGAATCAGGCTGCGTTACACAACATTGCCATCCTTCTTTCATGGCTGTAGCGAATTAATGAGTGTGTACAGAGAATTCAAATGTTGAAGTTCACAATATTGTGTGGCCCGATAGTTCAAGGGGTGAGTGTCACAGCACCATGGACAGCGTAGTATACTTACTGAAGAGTGCTGAGATTTGCGAATGAGCATCTGTGCAGACTTCGGTCACGTTCAGCTCCTGACGCAGTTTGTCTATGGTCTGGACAAAGCCTTCTCGTTCCATAATCACAGAATTTCTCAGGGTTTGTCGTTTGTCAATGTTGACCAGGGAGACAATCTTCTTTGAGTCATTGTCCATCGCCGTATAAGTACAATATTGTTGGCAAGAAGCCTGGACTATCCATCCGACCGTCACCTAGAAATGGTAAAATGAGACAGGATTTGAACACGGTAAATTATTTTAAACTTGAACAAAACCACATATTTCTTGACATTAGCAGCGTCTCAATTCGCCTAATGCTTTACTCAGATTTTCAGAGTTTATCATTTTGTCACATTGTGTGAATGTTGTGTGTATTTTAAGTGTCTCTCTTATTGTTCACATTCTAGTCTAGGAACAGGCCAGGGCCTCTCATACCTGATACAAAGGTGTTATCCCCAACATTTCTGCCATTGTTAGTGTCAAGGGTAGGTCGAACCAACCCTGGCCCTCCGGGACATAGCCAGGCCAGATACCTTATCAAGGAAGAGTGGTCGTGTTCACGTGGTTTTATCCATCCCCTTTTGTATTATACTCGCCCCAAACCTTTGGTTCGATGAGTAGAGGGTTTCGACAGCCAAGGAACAAGTCATCGACCACGGGGTCCACTATAGATTATTCAACCTAAGTCTGTATCTCGCTGTACATCCGGAATAAACCATCTATTCAACCCTTCTACTCCAACCTGTCAAGCTGTTTTTGATTTCGCGACTTCAAGAATTACTACTACGACTGAAAATTACACACCGCAGAGTCTGTCCGAAACAGTTTAGAAATAAGCTGAAATCTAACATTTGGTGCCGTGACCCGTCTTGAAGAGAGAGGAGTGAGAAGACGATTGCCTCTGAAAGATTGCCCCTGTGACAGAGAAGAGCGCGCGCCCTGCCTGGGAGGACGTCTCCAACGCCTGCCCTGCCGAGGGACCCGCATCCACAACGCGGCTGAACCAGCGCATCTCTATGCACCACGTGGGAATCAACGGTGACTGAATCTCATTCCACACTCTCGACCAAGAGAAAAGAACAAGAAAGTAATCTTAAAATAATCTACACACACATAACTGTGATTATTATTATTATTTGTTTTACTATTAGGCTGCACTACATTTGCTGAGTAATGAAGTTGTGTCATTAAGAGCTTGACGAAGTGAGGACCTGCATTAGTGATTAAGAGTTTGTGTAATAATCACTGAATATACGCCATATGAAACTATTGTTTGTTCCTTTGGTCTGGGTTTGAGTCCTAGAATTTGATTAAGGCCTTTGGTCTGGGTTTGAGTCCTGGAATTGTTGAATAATATTGATTAAGGCCTTTGGTCTGGGTTTGAGTCCTGGAATATGTTGTTAAGGCTTTTGGTCTGGGTTTGAGTCCTAGAATTGTTGAATAAGGCCTTTGGTCTGGGTTGGAGTCCTAGAATATTGATTAAGGCCTTTGGTCTGGGTTTGAGTCCTGGAATATGTTGTTAAGGCCTTTGGTCTGGGTTGGAGTCCTAGAATATTGATTAAGGCCTTTGGTCTGGGTTTGAGTCCTGGAATATGATTAAGGCCTTTGGTCTGGGTTTGAGTCCTGGAATATGTTGTTAAGGCCTTTGGTCTGGGTTTGAGTCCTAGAATATTGTAATAGCATGTCATTTCAAGTGATTTGTTCATCTTTGTCTAGTTTGTCAATGTTGATACGTGTCCTGAATATAACTTAAGACGTCTGGTTTGCTCAGGGCTTTTTGTTTTACGACTTGTTGGACAAGGAGTGAAACCGTATTTGTATTGAATTCACTGGTGAGGTTACATGAATCGCTAGAGTTTTTGTTTGTGCTATGTTGTTTTTGATCCCCGCCGAGGAATCACATATATTGTGTTTTTATGAGATAATGATGGACCCCCAAACTAAACGCTGGCCAAAGGAATCGATCTGGAAGGTTTTCAAAGGACTGGGTCAAGAAGACTAGACGAAGTGAACCAGTTGGGTTGTTACTATTGTCTCAGTGTAAGCGCTACTTTATCAAGCATGTCAGCAACAAAAAGAGAGATGAATTGGAAAAGACAACTGCTCACTATGAAGATGCTCTGGGAAAAACAAGAGAGCAAATCAAACTGCTTGCCGATGAAATTCGTTTGTTAAAGGATGAATTGACTCGGGAGAGAGACCTACACCAGACGCTAGTCAGAGAAGGACTGATAGCGGCCCGCCCCCTCGACTCAGGGCCCCCAAGGGGGGGTGACCAAGGCAACGGAGGAGGAGTTTTGGGAGTCTATGGTCGCATGTACCCCACACTGCCGTCGTGTGGCCCAGATGGGGAATACATCTTCCCGATGCAGCCATCGTCGCCACCTGGTGGTTTACAGGAGTCAAGACACAGTGTTCTCCCAGCCGTCAACAGCTTTGTAGGCGAGTACCCGGTCATCTGCAGTACCCCCCACGTGCCACGGAAGGGAAATCCATCTGCCCCACCTGACTATGCTAACCTCAGGCCCTTGAAGAAGATAGAAAGCGCTGAGGGACGCACAATCCTCTATGAACCCTCCAGCCCGAAGAACATCGAAAAAGGGAGTCGGAGATCGACCACCCAAAGAGAGCAGGCCTACAGCCATGGATGAAACTGAAACAACTGATGCTTCTGTACGAACTCCACCCCTACGATGGGCTTGCTATATTGTTCAAACACCTGAGCAGCACTGAGCGCACCCAGATTCGATACGAGGTGGAAGATGCCCTTGGAGAAGACGGAATGAGACCAGAGAAGGGATGGGAGGCCATAAAGGCGTGGATCCAAAAGCACTCCAAGGCACAGGTCAACTGGACAACAATCACACGTTGTTTGCAGAAGGAAGACGAGAGTCTGGACCAGTTCAACGAGCGCTTCTTCGAATGTTATTTGCTGCACTCAGGCCAAACTGAATATGATATGGACACCATCGACCAGTCACAGGACTTGCCTTTGAAGACCATGTACCTCCAGCAGGTACTGCCGGAGATCCGAAGGGGAGTAAAGACAAGGTTTCCCGGCTGGGACAACCGAAGCAGCACAATGGCAGAGATCAAGGAATTCGGAGAAAAGGTGGATCGAGATGAAGAAGTCAGGATTCTATTCCTGGCGGACGAGAAGAAGGGAATGGCAAGGAACGAGAAAGATTCCCCCAGGCCCAACAGAAATAGAGAAACGATTCCTCCCGCCAGACAGACAGAAAGAACTTCGACCATGCCACAACTGTGGACAAAGTGGACACTGGCAAAGAGAAATGTGAAGCCCTCGAAAGGGGTACCGTGAGCGCCCAACGAGAAACCAGGGAACGAAAACCGCTCAGACAAAATGAAGGAACTATGGAAGAAATTACAGTCGCAGAGTGGTTGAAGAACTCAGCCGGCATATACGATTTCAATGACGGAAACCATGGAACCAGTGAAGTCAGTGGAGTTCCTCCAGGTGTCTCAAGCAATATCCACTCAACAGAGCTGCCGTGGATGGACTGAGACCAATTCATAAAAGACTTGAATGACCAGGGAATCATCTACAAGACTCAATCAATCTAACCATGAGGGGCCATACGAAATTCTATTAGTTACTCGATCCGCTGTTCGTGTAGCTAAGAAGACGAAGTGGATACATGCAAGCCACTGCAAATTAGTTGATTCACCAACTTGGAATGACACTCGTTAGATTTGGCACGCAAATTGACTGATATGGGGTGAAGAGTAGGGAGTGTTTGAGTGTTTGTTATTTTCATTTCTTTATTTCTTTGAGTGTTTGTTATTTTCTTTCCTTTATTTTTACGAGAGGTTAGTTTTCGAAAGATGCTAGGACTTTTGTCACCACCTCTCTAAGTTCATGTTGGTTCCTTCTTGACACAACTGCTCAGCTTTAGAACTTTTTGTTTGTTTTGTTTTATTTTTGAACAAAGGTTCAATCATTCATTCATTCACACAAGGTTTATTGAGAACTATGATGACTGATTACTGATTACTGATATAACCATTTTCGAATCAAGCGATTAATTTTTTGTATGATCATTTTTCATTGTTTATCGAATCATTAAGACAATTACAAACCATAGTTGATTATTATTACTGTTGGAGGCTGTGACAATGCCTCCCCCATGACTGATTCTGCACTTTTTCTTTGCCCAGGAGCGTTCGTCCTGACATCCTCATCCCCCATCACACCTGCGGTGGCCATCCATCAACTTGAAAAGAACTCTGTTGCAACTGCTACTCAAAACCAACTGAGTCATGATGTTACAATGGTGGAGCTTCAATGCCAAGCAGAGAGGAGGGGCCTGGACAGTTGACCTTCTTGATTCTTTAAAAATTGTATCTGTTTTGGTTTAATCATGTGTAACCTAATGAGTTTGTTATTTTCTTTATTATAGTGGCCTACACCTGGTTTACTTGTGTATGATTTGAATTTACTTTTTTTTTGCCTTTTATGCTTTCTTATTATTATTAATGGGTCACCAGAAAATACACTGAATTCTCTTTTTGTTGGTGATCTTTAAACTATGTTTAGTATGATCAAGAGGGAGGAATGTAGAATGTTGGTGTATTTTAGTGTCTCTCTTATTGTTCACATTTCTAGTCTAGGAACAGGCCAGGGCCTCTCATACTTGATACAAGGTGTTATCCCCAACATTCTGCCATTGTTATGTGTCAGGGTAGGTCGAACCAACCTGGCCCTCCGGACACATAGCCAGGGCCAGATACCTTATCAAGGGAGAGTGCGTCTGTTCACGTGTTTTTTTATCCATCCCCTTTTTGTATTATACTCGCCCCAACCCTTTGGTTCGATGGAGTAGAGGGTTTCGACAGCCAAGGAACAAGTCATCGACCACCGGGTCCACCTATTAGATTATTCAACCTAAGTCTGTATCTCGCTGTACATCCCGGAATAAACCATCTATTCAACCCTCTACTCCAACCTGTCAAGCTGTTTTGATTTCGACTTCAAGAATTACTACTACGACTGAAAATACACAACGCAGAGTCTGTCCGAACAGTTTAGAAATAAGCTGAAATCTAACACATGCAATGATCAAGACCGTTGCAGTGAAATTATATTGCATATATATATACTCTGTGATAGTGAAACATTAGGGAAATATTTTTTGTGTGAACATTTGAGTATGTTATCATGTATCCAGTTAGTGGTTGTTTTGAGGAGATGCCTCTTCTGTACTTGCGCCAGTTATTTTGCCTGTGTTTGTGTTGGCACAAGCGAGTGATATGCTTGAGTGTGTCTGAATGTGCATTTGATAAAATAAATATTATGTATGTTTAACTTACCAAGTAGTACAATTGGCCCTTCAGGCTGAAGCTCTTTGATAACTTCTTCTCTCCTCTCATTCCAGAAGTCTTTGATGGCGTTGACACAGTAAATTTCTTGGATCCTGAAGAATGCAGATTTGCTCAACATCCTCATATTCATGTATTGAAAGAGGAGTGAGATCTTGGCAAAGTTGTTTCCAGAAAGAAGAATATTACATCCCAATAAAAAATCCCCTGCCAGCATCTGGTTCTTGACTGTGGGTTGTGAATACCACTTGTAGACACTGGGCCCTATCTTGCATCCGGCGCAAGTGACTTAGTCACTGGCGCATGTGTCGTTGCTAGTTTACAACTGGCGCAGAGCGTTCTTTTGCCACCAGTGCCACTCGCCGGTAAATTAGGGAATGATCTTGCGCCCCAAGGGGCGGTTCGGCGGAAGGAGGAGGCGTGTTCTGGCGCAAACGGTATTTTGACGTTTCTGAAAACCATTGCGCCACTGACCAGGAAATACCTGGTTTAAAGTCAGTGGCGCGTTGTTCAGATGCTATTTTAAGGGCGCATGCATACATGCGCATGCGATGCATACGGATTGCTTGTGCACCTCGCGCATACACTTTGCTTCTCTCATCTACACGGACAGCAGTTCCCATTTTTGCAAACCATACATAATTACAAGGACAATAAAATATTACCACACAAGGAAAATAAAATCATTGTGGTGTCCATAAAGATAAAATAATATAAAAATAATAATAATATATAAAAGAATATTTTGTCCAGCTGCTGAAACAATTACGGCGATTTCCTCCCAAGCCGCTTTCACGGAAGCAATTTTGGGTGGGTTTCTCCCATCCCCATATAAAGCCAAGTCGCGTTCTTTGACTGCTCTGACAAGCACATCGGTATCTTCTGTGGTGAACCTTTCATTGCGTGCGCCTGGCAAACCCGCCATCATAATAGCAATCCGCCATGGAACATGCGCCGATCGTTCTTAAAGGGGATGCGAAAAAACGCTCTGATTGGTTCATTGCACGTTATGCCCAAACCACACCTACGGGTAATTAGGCTGCTTCAGACCAACCCTTTTGACACTTGCGCCGCGGCGGAAGTGTCATTTATCCGCCTGTAAAATAGCGATAGCGCCGTAGAACCGCCCACAAAGCTACTTGCGCTTTGCGCTTTCCCACTTGCGTTTCAGACCGTTAAAACAGGGCCCACTGTGTCCACTAGGACAGATCTGAAATTAGAATGAAAGGAAAAACATCCAAGAAAGACTAAGATTAGATTGATTATGTTAATTTTGTCTTCTCTAAGATTAGTTACATTTTTGGGTTACATATGATAAACAAATCATACTCCTGCTAAATAAAAGTGCAGTAATGACTGACCCATTCTATGACCAACCCGGTATCACGAGATCTCGTGCTCATGCGCACGAAACGCGTTAATCTATTGAATCGTGTCCCAGAGTACGATTGTCGACTTTTTTCGTGAAACTCATCACGAAATGTTAACCAATGCATTCTGAATGCGCATCCTTCCACACTATATTCTTGGTCATAACTATCAAACCAAACATCCTTCACATTCGCCGAGCGACGATCATGAAAGTAAAATGCACATTTCTCGCTAAAAATGTTTACATAAACACTTTTAATGGCGTAACTATGCTAAAATATCATATTTTCCACCCAGAATAAAAAGTATGTCCGCCATTTTTACAGAAAAATAGCCTAAAAACTATCCAATAGGAAAGATGCTCACAGCGTCTATCCGTGACGTAGGCCTAGTCACCGATAGACGCTTTTAACGCTTTTAATGGCGGGTTACGCAATTAAAAGTGTTTATGTAAACATTTTTAGCGAGAAATGTGCATTTTACTTTCATAATCGTCGCTCGGCGAATGTGAAGGATGTTTGGTTTGATAGTTATGACCAAGAATATAGTTGTGAAGGATGTGCATTCAGAATGCATTGGTTAACATTTCGTGATGATCTTCACGAAAAAAGTCGAACAATCGTACTCTGGGACACGATTCAATAGATTAACGCGTTTCGTGCGCATGAGAACGACATCTCGTGATACCGGGTTGCTATGACTGCAGCAGTTCCCCTGGACTTGATCTTCACTTCAAAGGTGGTAGCTCCACACCGTTGCTTTGTGATAGGATTTTTGGAGGTACACATCTTGATGGGTAGTTGAAGGTAGTCTGTGAGTTGCTTCAGTGAGTCCATGATATGATATTGATGCCGGACGGCCAATGAGGTCATCTTCAACCAGGACTTCAGTAGTGTCGTTGTTGTTGATAGGTGTTGCCTCGGACTCTGTCTCTGTATTGTATGGCCTGTCAGCTGAATTCAAGTACTGATTCTTCCATACTGATCTGCTGCAGGGTATCCAGGTTAAGTGGAGTCTGTAGTGCCCCGGCATTTCTGAAAAAATAAGCAAATTATGATGAATATGATTACAAAAAGTCAGCTGACATTGACATGGCAATAGAGCTGGCTATTGAAAAGAAAAGGGCCGCACACACTCTTGTTCCAGTCAATTTTTGAGGGTTCTGTACTATATTACTTGAAAGTCAATTCAACACAGCCCAGATGAATACATCGATATAGAGAAATGGTTGATTATTTCTGCTGGAATTGTTTAAAATTAGAGGACAGTGGAATGAAGTTTATTATGACTAGACAAAGAAACATCACAAAATAAAATAATTATGTGGGAGTGCCATATTGTTGTAACTGGACTAACTTCTTTTAGGACATCTGTGTGGCTGTAGCACACTCCTAAAATAATTCTACAGTCTGAGGTAAAGTGTATTGTACATACCGCACTCGAATATTTGGGACAAAATCCTTGTCACTGTCACTTTCTTCTGTGTCGACCTCTTTCGTGTCATCTTCCTCCAATGATGAAACGGAGGCAGTCTCCATATCAGGGGTCCACGTTTCGTCATCCCAATCATCATCATCATCATCATCATCATCATCATCATCATCATCATCATTCCCACTCCAATTCTATTTGATCAACTACGATACACACAATTTTCGGAGTAAAACATAAACATTTTATTCTATTTTTATTTCTCTGAAACTAATGTTACTTAGCCAAAAACTGAAAATGTGTGGTATAAAAGCAGGCTATGGCATGATAACATCCCACTTCCTATAGATGAGAGTACCAATTTGGTTTTTGTTTTGTTATAACTAATGGCACTGTTACTTCTTTTTTTTTTCAATTCAACCAAATATAAAACGGAAACCATATCCTCACTTGATGCACAACATTATTTTTTAGTTACACAATAATACTCACGTAGCATTCTCAAAGTTGTTAAATATGTCCTCATTGACATCTTCAATCGTTCTCTCCAGCTGACAGGCTCTACAATGAGGACACAAAGTAAAAGAGACATCAAGGCAGCTTTCTTAGAATAACACAATAGAAAAATAGTTTTGAAAAAAGTGAATATGTGGGAAACACTGGCATTATATTAGCTAATCACTTCAAAAATAAAACAGACCTTGGCTCCGTTGTTGCTCCATTTCAGTGTCCTGCCAACCTCTCTCTTCCAATGGTTCAACACCAGCCATTGAGATATCATCCACTCTGATCAAAAAAAGACATCCATCCCAATGAAAGGAATTAGAATATTTTGGAAGGGAGCAGTCGTATAAGTTTCCTGCCACACCCAGAGTGTCCATGGGGTGTATGAATGTGTGCAAATCAAATGGTTAACTCAAGCACTGTGTCCAGTGCTGTATGAATGTGTGTGAAAGGGTGAATGTGACAGTGTAAAGCGATTTGAGTGGTCTAAGTGACTAAAAAAAACGCTTTTGACTCACCGGTCAGACAAAGAACTGATTGTGGACACTGGTGGAGGAGGAAACCGTGCTGCAGCTTCCCGGCTGATTGGAGTAGAAGTGAACTCACTGGACTGTTTCTGATAGCTACAAAAACACACTTGATGTTAGATAATAATGGAATGGAATGGGATCAGGGAATAAGAATTTATTAACAACCAGCCAGGGCACAACATAAGCACTATTGCAAAGCCCTATAACATATGCTTACATTACAGCTTAGGCTAAAACATTAGCATAACCAACACATCTCTTGAAGCATGATTTGCAGCATAGCCAGGGAATAATAGGCGATGCACAAGTAAGGTTAACGTTAGGCCACTGGCAGTCAGAGTCAGACATAATCACTGAAACGAAAGTTTCCCAGACAAACTAGCCTAGACCTTACATTAGGGCTGACCCAAAAAAAATCGAAGCTTCATTCGTTGCCATGGTAATCGATCATGAAGTCTGTGATCTTTTTTTTTCCCCCTTTTTGACACCGTTACATTGAAAAGATAGTACCGGTAGGCGCCTTAGTTGGATCCTACCCAAAACCTGACGTGCTGTGTCTGTTTACATTTCATTAGTTCTGGCTCATGATCGTCCCCCCCCCCCGGCCCCAAACCGCGCGCGCCCCCCTCGCCGCACACGACACATACACACAACACACATAACACCTTCATAGCAGTATTTGAAGCTTTGTATGTTTGTCACACAGAAGTATAGAAAGCCTTAACGTTAGACTAACGTTACTGCTGCGCTAGTTACTGCCATGTGGCACACGTTTATACTTTCTGTCACCTGTGAGGTTACAGCATTTCCACAGAAAAGAAAGACAGGACAGAACAACTTACCATCTAACAGAAACTCTGCTACTTGTGAGTCTGTTTGTTAATAAATCCTTTAAGCTTTTTCAGTTCTCTCCAGCTGTTCAAATTGCACTTCTCAGGGAAACTCGTGTAGCATTTGCATTTTGTAAGCTTTTGAGTTCTCATACAGTCTATCAATCTCTCTCCAGGAAACTCCGGGTACATTCGCAGAAATGAACATACTTTGTTGACTGGTCCACTTTATACTTTGCTATGAAAACTACTTTTCTCCTATGAGTTTTGGTGGGTGGTGGTTGACTCGGCGGTGCAGATGAGGCCGAAAGCCGCTGGTGCCTGTGCGTTGTGCCAATTACGCATGCTAGCGTATGGCTTGTGCTAGCTGGCCTGGGCTGGCTGCGCGATGTGCTCTGAAACACTGGTAGCTACAATGCAGCATTGCATACCATCGCATCGCAGAACAGCGTGGCAACGTTGCTTGACAGGGCCTCCAGACCAAGAGTTCGTCTGAAATAATTTGACATTGGTCGGTAGCAAGTTTTTTAAGGCTCCCTACTCCTGCACAGATGACCAAGATTACGTCATTGATGTAATGTCAAATTAACTAACGTGATCAGTTCTGTCTAATA
>OLKM01006042.1:0-15252 GCA_900291075.1 Melanogrammus aeglefinus | reverse complement strand
TTACACATGTTCCGTTCAGTGCCACGCTGTTGAAGGCTGATTGGCTGTTACACATGTCCTTCAGTGGCCACGCTGTTGAAGGCTGATTGGCTGTTACACATGTCCCTCAGTGGCCACGCTGTTGAACGCTGATTGGCTGTCATCACACGAAATTCGTGTCAAAGTTGAAATATTTCAACTCGAGTGAATTTGTCGAGAAATCAAAACTTGTCGCCGGTGTTCTCTCTTCTCCTACGTTCACTTTGTACGGGGTCTTGTCGCACCGTAACGTACAGTAGGATCATTAAACCTGGACGGATGCAGTTGGGTTTAGCCTTAACAAACGTTTATGATAAAAAATGAGCCCTGACCCAAACATAAAATTCAGTGGTATCTTTTCAGAATGAGAGAGCTTAAGATGATGAAGCACCGTATTAGCCCAGCTTGAATCAAGCGGCTTAGGGGCAGGGTAGGCTGGCTTGGCGAAGGTGGGGACAGCAGTCGACAAAGCGGGCTATTCCAAGTGCAGCCTTTGCACTAAGGAAATAAATTATGGCAAAAGGGCTCTCATGACACACTGCCAAACAGAGGTGCACCGGCAAAAAGTGTGCACTATATTAACAACAGCCAGTGTTGTACCTCATCCTGGTCGTTAGGGTGCCTGTAGCTATATTCCAGCATGTTGCACATGCAGAGGTGTGTATATATTAAATAGGCTTGTAGTTTACTATGTAAAAAAAAAAGAAAAGATAACTTATTTCACTTTTTTCATAGCAGGCTCATGCCATAGCAGTAGGCTACATTACCAGGACAAATTGTACAGGGTGTTCGTCAGTTTAGAGTTAGTTTAAATGTATTGAAAACACACTGGGCTAGCACTAACAGCTTTACAGTAGCAATGGCAATTTATGAATACCAGCCAAAGCCATGGTCACAGGGTTATAATAAATGGCAGGGCAAGGTATTAGCAAAAGTTGTACTGATGAAAATCTAATAATGCTTTCTTTGCCTAGGCAATGGTTCTCTACTATGGCCGAGCATTCCCTTCAGTTTTCCTTTACACCAGTGATGGTGAACCTGGCCCAAGAGCTGGCAAAAGACAAAGTAGCTCTGAGTCGGCTGAAGCTTAATTTACATTTTAAAATAGCAAAATTTGGCCTTGGGGGAATGCCCCCAGACCCCCCTGCGACAGTTTAGTTTGTCACCTTTTTCAACCCAAATGAGTTTGCAGGTATGAGTATATACACCTTTAGTGTTATGCTAATGTTGTGCTCGCTAACGGTACAAGGTTTACCATTGTTAAACTTCCAGCTGATTGATTGCTCCCCCCCCCCCCCCCCCGCACTGCAGTTCGGCGGCCACATGACGGCGTTGTGCTCCAGGCCGGACTTCCTGGGCCGTCTGGGGCGCCACTACCTGGAGAGCCCGGCCTCCCCGCGGCTCTCCAAGAGCGTAGTGACGCGGCGGACGCTGGAGCGCGGCCGCCGCCCCGGCCTCAGCCTGCGGCCGCTGGCCAGCTACCGCACGCTGCTGCTCATCCTAATGCTCTACCTGCTGGGGGCGCTGGTGTCCCTGGGGCCCGTCTACAGCACGCTGCTGCTCCTGGCCGGGGCCCTTCTCCACGGCCTCCTCCTCACGCTGCTGGGGGACAAGCTCAAGTCGCACTAGGGCCCCCCAACGCAGACCCCCCCCCACAAATAACACCCAGAAGAGGACGACCACACACCTGCCAATAACGTCCTGACACTCGCCTGCAGTGTTGGTTCCATCCTCTGCTGCCGGTTGAAGAGCTGGAGTTGGTGATTTGGTTTGTTGCTGATAAACGTTGGTGATCGTTTGACGGGCGCTTCGTTCTGCAGAGGTCAATCACGCGTCTGATAAGAACTCGTCCGATCACCGGAAGAGTATTTGCCTTCTGGACGGTGTTTCTACAGCTGTTCAGATTTAACTTACTAGCTTTTTTGATGGGTTTTGTAACCTATTTTAATGGTCTAACCTGTAATTATTTTTTTATATATTTTCTTGGATCTCGGAACGGTCCAGAACTTGACCAAGACATGGATGGTCTATTTTTCAGTAGACTGAGGAATGTTTTGGCACAATGTCCTCAATAAATCAATCTTTTTGCAGCATGTGTTGTCAGTTTGGTTTGTATCTGACCTTCTACATAAGCTAGGATTTTGTGGGAAGAAACTGGTGCATTAGGCAGTGAAGGTAACGACACCCTTTTCTTTCGACCACAGAATTTGTTGACTTATCACTTTTAAGAGACCTTTACAACACGGAAATGGAGCAGCCTGGCTTGGTTTCAAATGGCATCCATTTCCTTAGATTTAAAATCAGTCGCATTAACGGTCTACCATTCGAGCCACACCGTGTCCACTCCCTTTATTCTCCAGTAATAACGGACCAACCAAACAAGTTCCTTTCAGATAATTTATTTTGTACAGTAAAACTGAGGTTAAGAGAGGCTGCAATATTTCCCACCGTGACTCCTCTTCGTCAAGTGAACAAGAAAACAATAGATTTGACGCACTCAGAATGTGGACAACGGATGGAAGGCCCTCGCCGCCTGTCGTATCTTATAAAGACGGACCAACTCCTACCATGGCGATTTGAAACAATGATCGGACAAACCCGCCATCACGGGCGCGTTCAGGAACACCGCGACTCTTCCAGAAAACCTTGAAATGTCCCACACTAACAGGAAGGCGGCCGCCCCCCTGGGCCAGACACCGACAGGCGGTCGCGACGTGGCGATCTGTGTCCGTGGGAAACGTGTAGTGAGAAGCGTTGCGGAGTTGCTGGACGCGGCCCTGTGGGGCCCTGTCCGGCCGGGGGCGGCAGTCCTTTACTTGTTGGGCGGCCGGTACGCGATCTTCCTGCTCTTCAGCACTGACCACCGGTGTCTCTTCAGGTAGTACAGCAGAGGGATGAGGATGGCTGAGCCCATCAGCATCTGAGAGACAGACAGGTAGAGAGCCAGGTGGGAGACAGTACCACAAGAGAGGGAAGGAGGGAGACAGGGAAGTGAGGGTTAAAATTGTATCAACAATAAATTCAAAATAGTTTGACTTGCATCACAACGCGTGTGTGTGTGTGTGCGTGCGTACCTTGAGACCCATGCGCTTGCGTTGGTCGTGCTCTGGCTCCGCTGCCCACCTCAGGAAGGTACACACGTCCTTCGCCACCTGGCTCATGGTGGCGGGCGTTCCTATGGCAACACACACGACAACAATCAGCACGGTAGCCAATAGGAACCACACACAGAAGAATCTGAATTGGCAATTCCGTTTTTTTGCCCGAAAAACAACTGAACTGCAATTCATCCGTGATAAAACAAAGACTTTATCTTGATGCTGGGTGCAATACAACAAAGAAACAAACCAAGACGTTTCTACCCCAGCTCCCCAGAACACGGACTCACCGTCCTCAAACTCCAGCACCTCGTTGTAGATGGGCGGGGCCATGCCGATGGCCTGGCCGGGGAAGTAGGGGTTGTAGTAGAGCCCCTCCTTCATCTGCACCCCACCGGGCGGCTCGCAGTAGCCCGTCAGCAGGCTGAACACGTAGTCCTCACCCCCATGCCTGGAGAGGGAGAGAGGGAGACGGGGGGAGAGAGAGAGAGACGGGGGGAGAGGGAGACGGGCGGGGAGAGAGAGACGGGGGAGAGAGAGAGAGACGGGGGGGAGAGGGAGACGGGCGGGGAGAGAGAGACGGGGGAGAGAGAGAGAGACGGGCGGGGAGAGAGAGACGGGGGAGAGAGAGAGAGACCGGGGGGGGTTTGGAGGGGATTGATGAGGGGAAGGTGAAGGGTTCAGTAAGCTGCTGTTCTTATCGGTAACACTGCAGATGTTGGTCCAGATGTGCCAGTTCTGCGTTGCATGCTCAGCAGACCCACCAGGTGTGTTTGATTACCTCTCATGGTTTGTGTCTCCGTGTCTGTCTCTCTCTCTCCGTGTCTGTGGTGTGTGGCATGTGTGTGTCTCACAAGATGGTGTGTCTGAGCGCACCTTTCTCCAGGTGTGTTCGCCTCACCAGGTTTGCCTGTGTGGGTGCATTCCTCCAGGTGTGTGTGTGTGTGTGTGTGTGTGTGTGTGTGTGGGTGCTTTCCCCCAGGTGTGTGTGTGTACCTGGCGTTGACGATGTAGCTGAGGTCGGGTGGGAGGGCCCCGTTGTTGGCGGCGCGCGCGGCCTCCGGGTTGGAGTACGGCTTGGGGAAGTAGTCGGACAGCTTCCCTGGACGGGTGAACATCTCCCCGCTCTCATCGGGACCGTCCACCACCTCGCACTGGACAGACAAAAGAGACACTGTCTCACTGCTACCTGGACACTGTCTCACTGCTACCCAGACACTGTCTCACTGCCACCTGGACACTGTCTCACTGCCACCATCCACCACCTCACACTGGACAGACAAAAGAAACAAGAGACACTGTCTCACCGCTACCTGGACACTGTCTCACTGCTACCAGACACTGTCTCACTGCTACCCAGGCCTTACCTTGTGTTTTAGTTTGTTCTACAGTACTGTTGTGTAACTTGTACTGTTAATTTTAACACATCCCATTTAAAACTTTGCAAAGTGAATGCTTATTTTCCATGCCCATAACGCTGCTTCTGTTGAATACCGAGGGAAGCAGGGACACAAGAAAGAGAAGAGAGACAAGAGTGGGAGGGACATTAAGAGCCTCTTAGTGAAGAGGCTCTTAATGTCCCTTTGAGTGAGTGTGTACACACACACACACACACACACACACACACGTTGAGTGTGTCAACACACACACACAGGGTTGTGATTGAGTGTGTCAACACACACACACGGGGGTGAACGGACCTCTTCAGCGATGACTTTGACCTCGGCCTCCGTGTGGGAGACGTCCACCAGGTTCCTGAAGGCCAGGTACTCCATGCTGTGACAGGCCGAGCACACCTGCTTGTACACCTGGTAGCCCCGCCGTACGCTGCGGAGAGAGCAGATGAATATCAGACCGGACAGAGCACCCCCTCTGGTCAGACGGGGTGCTGCGCCCACACATCACTGTGATGCAGACACCCTGGCTGAGGGATGAGCACAGGCAGCCCGGGCCCGGTGGGGGTCAAACCCAGAACCTCTGGGATCGGACATGTGGTTGGTAGCAGCCAATCAGGGCCGCTCTGGTCATACCTGGCGTGGTCGAGCGAGGAGAGGGGGCCGCCGTGGGTCCAGGGGTAGTTAGGGGGGTGGAGCTCCAGGTCCGACGCCTTCACCGACTGGTGCAGCATCATGGCTAGCCCCGCCCCTCCCGCTGTTACCACACCCAGCGTCGTCAGGGCGACCTTCTTGCTCTTCGGTAGGCTGGCGAAGGACATGTTGGCCTAGAAGGTTAAAGGAGAGGCTCGTTGAGGCTCAGTGAGGTCACGGCAGCCCCCCCAGGTTCCCCCCGTGCTGTAGGACAGAACCGTCTTTGGGGCCGCAGGAACTTTTGCATCTAAATGTTGAAAGTATCACCTGGAGTCTTGTTTCATCTCCCAATAAAAACAATCGCGCAGAGATCCTACAATACATCCGAGTCATGCTTATCAAACTGGTCATTTATTGGTCGTCTTCAGAAATTAATATATCGGAAACAACGGCAAGGACCTTCTGTCATGATGCGTGCGGTTCTCCCACACATCATACGCATTAAAGGCATTCAGCAGCCGCTTTTATCCAAAGCGACCTCCAACCAGTCGTACACACCTTCACACATTGACGGCGATGTCAAGCACGCACACCACACATGGCGACAGCCAGCTCCTCGGGAGGACTAAGGGTGAGGTGTCGTCTTCTACAACACCTCGAATGCCTGCCTGTCTGTCTTCTCTCTGAGTTAATCAAAGTGCACAAACCCCCCCCGTCTGTTTCTTTGCAGGCCAGTATGATTTTGAAAGGAAATAGTCAGAAGACCATTTGATAAAGAGTTGTTGTTGGCTGTAGTGCAAACCAATAGACCACATCCTAGTGCACAACTGGAACGCACAGTAAAACCATAGAAAAAAAACGGCGCTGCAGAGCCTCCTCCACATACAAACAGTTAAACAGAACAGTAAGCACACCGCTGCCACATAGGGAGCACTGTCCCTCAGACCTGCTTTCAGACAGCAATAGAGCAAGTCTGTTGACGTCATTAACAGTCAACCAATAGTGAGGTCACAAGCAGTATATAGTTGGCCATTATGAAACATGAAGAGCGGTTGGGGTTTATATGTCCATCAACATATCTATCCACTTATAAAGGGTCAATGTCGACCTCTACATAATGCTTATGTCATGTACCTGCAAGCCGGGGTCAAACGGTGCCATCTACAGGTCATCACAGACACACAATGACATGCGTGACATTGGCAGTCTAGTTTGCGAGGACGTGTCGGTTTTAAATGCATAGCCACTGAAAAAACAGCCGAACTTCGCCCGTGTCTCTTTTGTAAGCAGGCAGTCAGACCTTGAGATGCTAACATGCTAGCCGGTCAACCTGCTGCAATGTCAGCGTGTCGAACCGAACCGTAACCCCGGTGATCAACCCGTCTCACCCACCCCAGGGATGAGGCATCCATAGACCGATGCGCAGACGTCCCCAAAGGGGGAAGCAGCGGGGGACGGGTCCGCTCCGGACACCCCAGTTAGCCCCGGTGCTAGCATAGCGCTAAGCTAAGTCCTAGCCGTGTTACGAGAGGCAGGTCGACCGCGTCATTGAGTAACAGAACCTTACATCAGAACCGCATCAATCACCCCAATCTGCTGGCTGAGACACCCCGGGAGCCTTGGAGGCTAGTATTAGTCTGCTCAATGAGAAAGCATCTGGACAGTGAGTAGGAAGTGGAGTATATGTGGCCGCACGAGTGACCTTGTGTAACCCATTCACAATAACCCGGGCTGGGAGGCTCGCGCGGCAGCAGGACGCTCGCCCGGATACCAGCCTCAACTCTCGAGAGCTATTATCGTATGATCGGAACAGGTCACCACGGATATCGTTCACCTACCTTGGGGGTTCGAATAGCCTTGGGAGTGCCGAGCAGAGCTCTCCCACTCCCCGCTAGAACGACTGCTCTGAGCGCCGCCATGTTCTCTGTGACTGTGGAGGCGAAACCAGAAGTGGCTGAGGCGGCCGGGTGACGTAGCAGCGCTCTACGTCGCCCCCTAGCGTCAGCCCCTCGATTAAGTAACACGGGATATGCACTATATAACATTGGAGATATATTATATAACATTTCATGCTCCTATATATATATATATATATATAATATATATATATTATATAATATATATTTATATATATATATATATATATATATATATATATATATATATATATATTATATATATATATATATGTATAGTAATAATAACAATAATACTAATATATAGGGAAATTGCTGCATTGCTGCATATTCATCTACTCAAAGATGAATACATAGTCATAGGAATAGGCAGTTATACAGTAGGCCTACCAAAAATGCAAAAAATAAAATAGAACATGACACACAGACATGCGTAAAGACATTTTCGTGCACACACACACACACACACACACACACACACACACACACACACACACACACACACACACACACACACACACACACACACACACACACACACACACACACACACACACACACACACACACACACACACACACACACACACACACACACTCTTGCATTCATTTTTTTGGCTACAGGTCTATTCACCTTTTCTTCGTGTAATGTCACCCGTAGTTACCGTACATCAGTAGGGCCGAGCTCTCTGAGTGGCCAACGACGTGCGTCGCGTCGTAGGTCGCATTGGTCGCGTCGGTCGCTGTGTTGGTCGCTCGTCTGGCTGCTTTCAGTCGCTGTGGTCGCTGGCTGGCTCGGTCGCTCAAAGTCTATGGGCGGTCCTTAATCAGTTAATTTGCATGTTATTAACGTTTTTTTTGCCACAGTTGAAGTACCAGAAAGCCATGCTCTCTGGCGATAGCTTCCTACAGCTCTTTATTGCAAATATTATTTTTATATTGAAGTAGGCCAGGTCTATCAGTATCAATAAAAATGTATTATTTGTAATTTGGGGCGTATTCAAATAATGTATTTTATATCTTATATATAAATATATATATATTTGTTATGTTAAATGTCATTAAGCCTAATAAGGTATATTATGCAGAAAGCACTTTGTTATAGATTGCTATATTAGTTGTAATTTGGGCTTATTGAAATAATGTATTTTAGATATTATATATAGCCTATTTGTTTTGTTAAATGTCATTAAGCCTAATAAGGTATGTTATGCACAAAGTTCTTCGTTATAGAGCGATAGACTTATTTGTTAGAATCATGTTACAATATAAGTGTAACGATTTCCTTAAATGCCGCAGTGATACAAGTGGTAGTATGGAAGGTTAGTAATCAAGAAACCTGGTGATCGATTCTCTCCATGGTTGGGAATAACTTTGCTCCTTTAGTCAAACTCACTGTCGGCCTCTTTCATTTCAACATTTAAGTATGATTTAGTACGATGGTATGATAATTATACGACCTAATGACGGGCTGCCTGCGACGCTGGCAGCCCCCAAATGTTTCATATGATAATAAACGACAGTGTTACCCCTTAAGTTTTATTTGATAAATATCGACATTGTTTGATTTGATAAAATGACAGTGTTACCCCTTATGTTTTTTTTGATGGCGACCGATAAAAATACGACAGTGTTACCCCTTATGTTTTATTTGATAAAAAACGACAGTGTTACCCCTTATGTTTTATTTGATAAAAAACGACAGTGTTACCCCTTACGTTTTATTTGATGAAAAACGAAAGTGTTACCATTTATGTTTTATTTGATAAAAAACGACAGTGTTACCATTTATGTTTTATTTGATCAAAAACGACAGTGTTACCCCTTATGTTTTGTTTGATAAAAAACGACACCCTTATGTTTTTTTTGATGACGACCGATAAAAATACGACAGTGTTACCCCTTATGTTTTATTTGATAAATATCGACATTGTTTGACGACCGATAAAAATACGACAGTGTTACCCCTTATGTTTTATTTGATAAAAAAACGACAGTGTTACCCCTTATGTTTTATTTGATAAAAAACGACAGTGTTACCCCTTATGTTTTATTTGAAAAAAACGACAGTGTTACCCCTTATGTTTTACTTGATGACGGCCGATGAAAATACGACAGTGTTACCCCTTATGTTTTGTCTGATAAAAAACGACAGTGTTACCCCTTGTGTTTTTTTTGATGACGACCGATAAAAATACGACAGTGTTACCCCTTATGTTTTATTTGATAAATATTGACATTGTTTGATTTGATAAAAAAACGACAGTGTTACCCCTTATTGTTTTATTTGATAAAAACGGACGTGTTTTACCTTATGTTTTATTTGAATGAAACGACAGTGGGTGTACCCCTTATGTTTTATTTGATCATTCAGATTGTTGGAACGACGATAACAATCGCAGTGTTACCCTTTGGTTTATTTTGATAAAACACAGTGTTACCCCTTATGTTTTTTTTGATGACGACCGATAAAAATACGAGAGTGTTACCCCTATATGTTGTATTTGATAAAAAACGACAGTGTTACCCTTTATGTTTTATTTGATAAAAAACGACAGTGTTACCCCTTATGTTGTATTTGATAAAATAGGGCGACAGGTTACCCTTTAATTTTTATTGATAAAACGCGTGTTCCCTTATGTGTTATTGATGAAAAACGACAGTGTTATCCTTGTGTTTTATATTAAAAACGGCACAGTGTTTACCCTTTACGTGTTATTTTTTTTGTATATGAAAACGAAAGTGTTACCTACGTTTTATTTGATAACGACCGTGTTCCCGTATGTTTTATTTGATAAAACGCAGTGTTACCCTTTATGTTTTTTTTTTGGATAAAAACGACAAGGTGTACCCTTTTGTTTTTTTTTGATTGCGACCGATTGAATAATACGACAGTTGTTCCCTTAGTTTTTTATTTGATAAATCGAACATGATTGATTTGATAACAAAAAACGACGTGTTACCCTTAAGTTTTATTTGTAAAAATCACATGTTACCGCTTGTTTTATTTGATAAACGACAGTGTTACCCCTTATGTTGGTATTTGATTAAAACAACTCAGTGCTTACCCCTTATGTTTTTTTGTTTTTCGATTTGCCGGCGATGGAATCGGCAGTGTGTACCCCTTACGGTTTTATTTGTAAAACAACGTGTTACCCCTTGTGTTTTTTGATGACGACTTGTTAATTCGGGACGTTTGTTTTTTATTCATAATGTTTACTATAGCGGACGGCTTGGCATCCAAAGCGTTTTTAGCATCAGTTATACACACGATTGACAGCCAGAGCCAACTGCAGGTGAAATCCAGCTGGTCGGGAGCATTTAGGGTTACTGTTGTTCTTGCCAGGAACAATTCACTTCGGTAGGAGAGCTGGGGATTGAATTTAGTTAACCTTCCGGTTACTATACAGGCTGCTCTACCTATGGTGGATAAAATATTAACGTTTACCCCATTTTTTCTTTTTGATAAGAAAATGACAGTGTTACCCCGTTATTGTTTTACTTTGATAAAAAAGAGGACGGGTTGTTACCCCTATGTTTTATCTTGAGTAAATATCGGACATTGTTTGTTGATTCATACAAATACGACGGTTGTGGTACCCTGATGTTTTTTGTTGATATCAAAACAACAGTGTTCCTTATGTTTTATTTGATAAAGGACGGACAGGTGTTTACCTTATGTTTTTTTGATAATAAAAACGCGTGTACCGCCTATGTTTGTCTGATAAAACGAACAGTTGTTTACCTTTGTTTTATTTGATAAAAAACGACAGCGGTTACCCCTTATGTTTTATTGAAAAAACACGTGTACCCCTTATTGTTTTTTTTTTGATGACGGGACCGATTGAAATTCACGCGTGGTTCCTCTTATGTTTTATTTTGCCTGAAACGGACGTGGTTCCCCTTGTGTTTTTTTTGATGGCGAATTTTAAAATACGACGCATGTTACCCTTAGTTTTATTTTTGATAATTCGACATTGTTTGATTTTTTGATAAAAACGGACTAGTGTTTCCCCTTAAGTATCTTTATTTTGATAAAAAACAACCAATGTTACCGCTTGTTTTTATTTTTGATAAAAAACGACGTGTTCCCTTAGTCTGTATTTGATATAACAATCAACCAGTGTTACCCCTATGTTTTTTTTTGATGAGGCCGATGACATAACGCAGTGTTAACCCTTAGTTTTATTTGATTAAAAAACAACAAGTTGTTACCCCTTGTGTTTTTTTGTGACGACTTGATAAAAATACGACAGTTGGTTTTTATTCATAATGTTTACTCTAGCGGCGCTTTTCATCCAAAGGTCGTTTTAATCAGTTAAATACCAACCACATTTTGGGACAGCAGGCACATGCAAGGTGACCATCGCAGCTCGTCAGGGCAGTTCAGGTAACTGTGTCTGCCCAGGAACACATACACTCGGTAGGAGGAGTGGGATTGGACTGTACTTTTTGTTCTAGGACACTGCTTCTTACCTATGAGCTAAGCAGACCTAATTTGCAAACGTTACCCACTTTGTTTCTTTGTAGAATATTGACAGTTGTGTTACCTTCATGTTTTATTTTTGTTAAAAAACGACAGTGTTACCTCATTATGTTTTATTTGCTAAATTCTACATTGTTGATTTTCTAAATCGACGCGTTGTTACTTATGTTTTTCTTTTGATTGAACAAAAAGACAAACAGTGTTACCTTATGTTTGATTGATAAAACGACGGGTTACCCTTAGTGTTTATTTGAAAAAACGCAGTGTTCCCCTTATTGTTTTTGTCTTGAAAATTTAAAAAAGGGCCAGTGTTACCCTTTGTTTTATTTTTGGAAAAAAAACGGTGTTACCCTTATGTTTTTTTTGGATGGTTACGACGATGAATAGACAGTCGTTACTCTTATGCTTTTATTCTTTTTGATAAAAACGGACAGTGTTACCCTTGTGTTTCTTTTTTTGGATTGATGACCGATAAAAATACGACAGTGTTTACCCTTAGTTTTTTTGGATATCGACATTGTTTGATTGAAAAAAAGAGTTGTTCCCTTTAGTTTTATTTTGATAAAAAAAAACGGTTTACCGCTTGTCTTTATTTGTACGCAGTGTACCCTTATGTTGTATTTGTAAAAACGGACAGTTTACCCTTACTGTTTTGTCTTGTATAACGCAGTGTTACCCCTTTGTTTTTATTTTGATAAAAACGGAACAGGGTTTACCCTTATGTTTTATTTTGGAAAAAAACGTGTTACCCCTTATGTTTTTTTTGATGACGGGACCGTTGAAAATCGACAGTGTTTACCTCTTATGTTTTATTCGTAAAACGACGTGTTTCCCCTTGGGTTTTTTTTTGATGTGACGATTAAAACATACGACAGTGTTACCCCTTAAGTTTTATTTTTGATATATCGACATTGTTTTGATTTGATTTAAAAAACGACAGTGTTACCTTAAGTTTTATTTGATAAAACAACCATGTTACCGCTTGTCTTGTTTTGATAACACGCGGTGTACCCCTTATCTTGTTGTATTTGGATAAAAACACGTGTTTACCCTTATGTTTTTTTTGATGATTGGCTATGAAATACGGGACAGTGTTACCCCTTTAGTTTATTTGATAAAAAACACAGTGTTACCTGGTGTTCTTTTTTTTTGATTGACGATGATTAAATACGGACAGTTGTTTTTATTCATAAAATGTTTACATCTAGCTGAGTTTCATCAAAGCGTTTTCTCCAGTTAATCACACTTTGGACAGCAGAGCCAACATGCAAGGTGACTCAGCTCGTCAGGGCAGTTTAGGGTTAACTGTGTCTTTTGCCCAGGGAACACATTTATACACTCGGCTTAGGACGGAGGGCTGAGGGATTGGAACTAGTAACTTCCGGGTACTATCAACTTTGGCTTACCTATGGCAGTCTTAGCGAACATATTTTGTAACGTTACCCCATGTTGTTTCTTTTGAATAGAGAATGACGTTTGTACCCCTTGTTTTGTTTGATAAAACGGCAGTGTTACCTTATGTTTTATTTGGCTTAAACTTCGGCATGTTTGTTTTCATAAATCGCAGTGTTTACCTTATGTTTTATTGATAAAACAACAGTGTCTACCCCCTTATGTTTTTTATTTGATAAACGACAGGGTTACCTTTGTTTTATTTGAAAAAACGGCAGTGTTACCCCTTATGTTTTGTTTAAAAACGGCGTGTTACCTTGATGTTTTATTGTAAACGCAGGGTTCCCTTATGTTTTTTTTGAAATAACACTAACAGTGTTACCCTTATGTTTTTTGGTTTGATTGACGACCCATGAAAATACGACAGTGTTACCTCTTATGTTTTATTTGAAAAACGACATGTGTTTACCTTGTGTTTTTTTTTGATGATGGACCCGCTAAAATTACTGGGACAGTGTTACCCCTTAAGTTTTTTTGATAAATATCGACTTTGGTTTGATTTTGATAAAAAAAGGACGTGTTCCTTTAAGTTTTATTGTGAAAAACTGTTACCGCTATGTTTTTATTTGATAAAAGACGTGTTACCCTTTTGTTTTTGTATTGATAAAAAACACAGTGTTACCCCTTATGTTTTTTTTCGATGCGGCCGATGAAAATACGACAGTGTTACCCTTAAAGTTTTATTTGTAAAAAACAGACCAGTTGTTTACCCCTTGTGTTTTTTTGTGCGGATGATAAAATCGCAGTTGTTTTTATTTAATGTTTAATCTAGCTGACACTTTCACATCCAAGCGTTTTACATCAGTTATACACACTCGGACAGCAGGATGCCACCAATGCAAGTGCATCCAGCTCGCAGGGGCAGTTAGGGTTAAACTGCGTTCTTGCCCAGGGAGCCACATCAACCACGTCGGCTCGGAGGAGCTGTGGGTTGAATTAGTATACTTTTGGGTTACTAGAACTGCTCTTTCTACTGGAGTAAGCGACTTAATATTGCAAACGTTCCCCATTTCTTTTTTATTGTAAGAAATGACGTGTTACCCCTTTGTTTATTTGATAAAAAACGACAGTGTTACCCTTATGTTTTATTTGATAATGTCGACATTTGTTTTGTTTCATAACGCTTTTATGTTTTATTTTGATAAGAAACAACAGTGTTACCCCTTATGGTTTTTATAATTGAAAAACGCGGTACCCTTTTATGTTTTATTTTGAAAAAACACCTGTTACCCTTTGTTTTTTTTGATGGGACCGATGAAAATCGGACAGTTGTTACCTCTTATGTTTTATTTGATAAAACGACGTGTCCTTTTTTTTTTTGATGGACGACCGATCAATCGACTTCGTGTTTACCCTTTGTTTTTATTTTGATAAATTCGACATGTTTGATTTTGATTAAAAACGACAGTGTTAACCCTTAAGTTATTTATAAAACAACGTGTAACCGGCTTATCGTTTTAATTTTATAACGGACAGTCTGTTACCCCTTATGTTGTATTTGATAAAAACAACAGTGTTACCCCTTATGGTTTTTTCTTGTGGCGGCCTGTGAAATACAGACGTGTTACCCCTTAAGTTTTATTGATAAAACAACGTGTACCCTTATGTTTTTTTGTGATGGCCAATAATAATACGAAAGTTTTGTACCCTTTGTTGTATTTGATTTTAATATCGACTTGTTCAATTTTGATAAACAAAACGACAGGTTTTTATTTGATGACGACCGTAATACGACAGTTGTTTTTATTCATAAATGTTTACATTTAGCGACACTTTACTCAAAGCGACTGTACATCAGTTATACACACACTCGACGCGGATGCCACTCCTGCACGGCGACAGCCGATCGGTTCCTGAGGTTAGGGTTATGTGTCTTGCTCAGGACCATTAACACTCAGCTTGGAGGAGCTGGTTGATCGAACTAGGCAACTTTTTTTTTTACCTAGTCAACCTGCTTTACCTCGTGAGCTAAGCAGACCATAAAAATCGCCAGGCTGGTTACCCCTTTTTTCTCTCAGAAATTGACCAGGTGTTCCTATTATCTTTATTTTTAAAACGACGTGTTACCCTGAAGCTTTATTTGATAAAAAACGACAGTGTTAATTTTTTTTTTGATTTGGACGACGAGAGAATACGGACAGTGTTACCCTTATGTTTATTTGATAAAAAAACGACAAGTGTTTCCCCTTGTGTTTTTTTTTTTTCGGGGATTAAACAATACGACAGTGTTACCCTTATGGTTTTATTCACAAATAT